>CAJDSM010012611.1:14192-25105 GCA_903981925.1 Ostrea lurida | reverse complement strand
CAGTCGATTGATTTGTTTCATACCCTTTGTTAGTTCAAAAATTAAATGTGACAAGCAAATTTAAAAAAAGTCGATGTGCAGAGAAAGTATTATAGGGCGGGTGGGTGGGTACTTCTATAAGTGCATTGAGAAAGGAGGTGGGGGGCGCTAAACACTCTTCTCCTCACTCACTTTTTACCCCCTTTCCATAACAACAGTAATGAAAAGCTGCGTGGGGCGGGGCAAGACTTTCTAATAAATTAACAAAGGGGAGGGGGGGGCAAACTTCAAAATGTTGTGAAAGCAGAAAGAATCGATAAAAGGTAGTCTTCAAATATGATAGTGGGGGGTGGTGTGCTCGAGAAGAGTTTTCTTAATAAAAAGTTCAAGAAATTGAGAGGGGGGGTGAATCTCGGACTGGTTCGTGATTTTATATGCGCAAAAAAGTTAAACTTTACTACTTTATGACACAAAAATCGGGGTGGCGATCACGAGCGGGGGTGAAAAAAAAAAAAAATAACAATAAAAAACCAAAAAAAACAAAAACACAAACAAACGTAATCACCATGGAAAAAGGGTAGGGGGGGCGGATAATGACAAAAAAATCATGGAATGAATTATTCTGACAAAACCGACATTACTTTAACCTTAGAATAATGTATAACTTTACAGTTCCACAAATCTACGTGATTCTCATACATCTTCTATGGCTGACAATATACGGGTTATTTTTTTCGAGTGTTGTTATGATTCTCTTCATCCTAAAACTTTCTTTAATCTCATGTGCACAACTTGGTTCTCGCCTCTAGACACAGACATGAACTGATCTAAGCATCACAACGAATGCATAATGGGACAATATTTCTTGTTTACAGGGGCGGATTCTGCGTAAATCTTACTTTAATTATAAGTTCACCTGAACGACAATCTGTGTTAGAAATGGAGGGTGGGGTGTATTTTAAAAGAATAATTTCTAAGATTTGAAATTGTGGTACAATATGGTACATGGAGTTCAAGATAACGATAACATAATAATGGAAGACATTTCCCATAGGTGAAGACTCACTGATGGGCAATAACTTGTGCAGACTAATAATGGAAAAATATATAGTAGCAGTTCTGTATGAAAAATATTTGGTACGATGAAGAAATTCCTTGGCCACTGCACACATCTCGTACCGATTGGGAACGAAACACTAAATATTAATACTGACTAGGACAATGTATATGTTATATCAAGGCAACGTGGTTGTTAGCTTTCACTCGATTCTCATGCACATACACAGAATCGTTTTGTTCCTTTCACGTGTTGCTTTGAATTAACATTTGGTCAGTGAATTAGTCAAGAGACTGGAATGAAAGCCGGGATAAAGACACACGTTTTGTTTTTTGGTTATATTTAATTGTCTTGTGTGATTATTGGAATTGGACCAAGACAATAATTTGCGTAATAAAAACCTGCAGAGCAGATTTGCACGGTTGAAAGGAGAGCAAAATTACTATTACCTGATAGATTGGCCAGTATGACGGCTAATATTGGTCTAGCGCGACGATCCTTTTTTAAACAATAACTAGGTTTTATAATAAATGTCTAGTATGTGAATATTATGTAACATAAGTATACGATTCATTGCTGAATTTCTCAAGAGTTAACCATGTATTTTCACTCAAATTTCACTTTACTTATAATCAGGATATTAAATATTCATCGAGAACGCAAAATTCCCGGCCATACTTAATAGTCATGCCACTGCATATGGTATGATGACGTGGTTTGCTACTGTACCATCTGGATATCTAATTATATTTAATATACTTTAAATATTATTTTTATATTTTGATCTAATATGTTTATATTGGTCCCTCTTAGAGAGACTGACCTTGATGTAATTTTTTATACGGTACATGAAATATATTTTATATATATGAAGTCTATCAATAACTGTGGGATATGTGCAGTACAAGTTTTTTACCCATTTCTCTTCTATCTCATATCTTTTCTTACTCGCTCTCTTAGTTCCAGAAGGAGCATTAAATGTGTTGATCAAATCACGTTGACCTTATACTTCTTCCACAAGTAATGGATAAAGAACTACAACTGCTCTATCTGCACTTTCTGACCTCGTTGCTTGTGTTATGAAGAATTAATCATGGGTGTTTACGCTTATCTGAGTGATTTTATTCATTAGGCATTACTTAATACCTTCATGTCCGATGTTATATTAAAAAAAGATTATTAAAGATCAGACACGCAATTTACCCATCAATTACTTCTGTCGTACTAAAACTTTATCTAACATACCAGCTAATACACTTAACTGTATTTACAATGACATTCATAAATTAGAGATGCAATAGTTATCACTAGTAGGTTTAATACATGTATTTGCCTCTAAGATAACGTACCACAAATAATGTCATAATTCAAGACGCAGGGACGAATAGAATACGAACCAGGTCACTTGAAGGATCAATTCATCCTTAAACAGGATGACACCTCTATCAGTGTCGGATGTGTAGTTTCTAATATTATTATTGTTCATTTATAAGCAGCACACTTTCAATCACCAATGAGCCAATTAAACATAGAACATTCTTAGAAAGGAAATTCGAGAAGGATTACCTACCTGGACCTACTCCGCGCTTCCATCGAAAGAGAAGTCACGTGACGTTAGACTATTGGCCCACGCTCCTGCGAGGACCGGCAAATTAAGTCCCGATAAGCAATGCGGTAAGGAAGTTTTATCATTTGTTTTGCAATACCAGTTATAGACATACAAATGAACATTGTGGCTAGATTGAAAATGTAATGGCATTGAAAATCCATAGGCTATACATAGAGCCCATAAGCAAAATATTCATATTTATATTTTGTGATGCCATGAAAACAAAAGTCAAGAAAGATATTACCCTGACCCAACTCCAGTTCTCTGGAAGAAACTAATGACAACCTGTTACATTAGCGTCTCGTCTACAAATATGTAGAATTCTTTAAAATTTATTAAGACACCAGAGCTTAAGATGACAGATACCCTACAATTCTATAATTCACATAATTAGACCATAACTTTGTTGCAGGCCATTTGCATCTTAGGTATGTAGTACTTATCTTTTTAATTAATTCTAATAATAGGGGATTTAATTCAATGCAAGTCAAATTTACAACGAAGTCGACATAAGTTAGTTTTAGCCACTTGGAGAGCTAACAAAATAAGAAAACATAATATATTCTAAAACTATATCGCTTCACCGACGGAACATCCTGGTACTTATTATAAGATACCACAACGCCATTTCTATTTAAGCATAAATTGTACTTTGATCAAAGTTCTGAAAGCCATAGACCATAATAGTGCAACAGTCCCATTATCGCAAAATTTTCATACATTTTACCAGATTATCTCCACTACTACGAACCTTTTTTACGGTGCCCCTGAAAAAATTTGATAAAAAGTTAAAACCAGAATGAACTAGTTGTGAATCGCTCAAAATTAATTAATATAGTCTTCGTTATTATGAATTACAACAAGGACTTTCGCGCTTTTAAAATAACATGTATGCGAGGCATGGATTTAAATCATCCATAATAATTTCAAAGTTGAAATTATTTCTTTACATCTACATTAATTCTAGTTTTAAAAAAAATTAATCGAAAACGCATATGTAGATCATTCACATCTGTATCGTATTGAGAAATAACGGTACAAGCATATTAGGGTAAAAACATTACCAAATGTTTATGGATGGTCATAAAATGAACACCCACCTTAAGATTTAAATTGTGAAATTCCAGCTGGCTTGGAAAATGCTTTGAAGATATTTTCCACCCGAGTTCAACAAAATCCCTTGCAGAAGGATTTTGCTGATAGAACTGAGGAAATATGGGACACATTCCATGTACACAAGATTTGCCAGAACGAACTCGAAGACTGAGGTACTTTTTAACACAAGTAAGTTTACTCCTTATTTATTTATTGACTGAACTTACTTGGTTTTCAATATTCATTATCGTTAAACACTGACGATTACTTAACCTGCAATCAATTATTCAAAGTATAATCAATCTTTAAATATGTATCATGTAACTGTAATACATCTTTTGAAAGACCCAGTTCATCCTTAGATATTGATCTAATACAGCAGTATAGTAAGATGAAAGAAAAGAAATCAAGAACAACTGTTTATTCGGTAATTTTTTCTTTAAAGAGCCGTACCAAATAGATGAGATTCCGCCGAACCACGGCAACGCGGCCTCCATCACTAACAATATGATGATCTGAAAATAACCTTGACCCCTGCTGTAAGCTCAGTTCCCCTCGAGGAACTAGTTACCTATGGAGAGGAATGGACAGGTGTTTCTCAACATGAGGCTCAGGTAAAAATCAAATTTTATTCGATCATGTGTATTGCTGAATTTGCCCACGTGTATGGAATATGCATAACACAGAAGGTCTGAATTTTTACTTCAAAACAGAACAAGTAAAATTTGTTAGTTTCAAGCCTTTGTCTTTATTATTTAATTACCTGCGCCGGAAGCGGTTTTCGAGATCATACATCGGTAGGATCAGGAAACACATTTAAAAAAAAACTACACACTAGTTTACAGCACACAAAATAGCACACCGAAACATTGACTAAAATACATTGCTTAAGTGTATTCTTGAAACAGCACACCACACACCACACAAGAAAAAAGAACTTATACTCAAGCAATTTTCACAAAGATACATTCTTTTAAAATAGTTCCTTTCTGTTTTAAATAACTCTTCAATATTTTCGAAGAATCAGGAATCAATTTGGAAATTTTAAACGTAAACCTTTATTAGATCTCCGAAAATTGCATTAAAACCCTTACAAACAACAGATACATTGTTGTACCCACAAGTAAGTGCTACCTACACAACACCTCGTTTGCTTTACTTTGAAACTACAACAGCTATTTCAAAGAGTTCTCGACTCAAAAGAATATTGTTCCCTACTTTTAGTGGTGTAAATCGAGAATGATGGATTCTTAAAAAACTTTAAAGAGCTTTTTGGATAAACCTAAAATCAGACTTTCTAAAATTTACGTGCATCAAAACGTATGAATTGCTCTCCACACGTTATCACACAATTCCTTACGATGAAATTAACATCTAGCGCTTTTTTCAGATTATACGGATAAATGCTTTTTGAACAAAAAACGGCAAGTATCGAAATGCGAAATTCTAAGTCGTTGGAAACAAGACGCATATGTTTTCGTTCAGTAAAACTCGCTTGATTGCCCAACAAAATACCTGAAGTGATATTAAGAAGCAATGCTTTGGTTGTCTTATAGATAATTAGTTACTTTAGTCTTGGAGACCTGATGTACTTCAACAACTCTGTTGGGTATCCTATGGGCAACATGTATTGTCCCTTATTGGCAGACTTACTTTTTTATTCATATGAAGCATATATTTGTACAAAACTGTTACGGGATCAAAAATGCAATAAAACTCGCCCATGTCTTCAACTTTACATACAGGTATATAGATGATTGGCTATAATGTATCAATTAACCAATCACAATTTTCATTTCAATTATTCTCATTTGGTATATCCTGACGAACTCGATAATAGGACACACACTACAGAATTTCGTGACATACCTGCTTCATGTTGGATATTTTACTTAACCATTTGACCTCTCAGCAGACTGACAACTACATTAATCCATGATAAAGCTGGATGAACTTTGATTTGCAATCGTCCAACAGAATCACAACTTCTCCCTTTTCTATGTAGTAAATACCCACTACACCATGCTTATGGTGTGTATATCTCCCAGTTCTGATATTCGATCGCGAGAGCATGCAATGCGTATGACTTTTTAAAGCGAGGCCAACTACTAGCAAAAAAAGTTGCCTTGTTGACAGGTTTTATAACGGAAATCTGTTTCTTCCCCCAAATTTAAAAGTCATAATTTCGCAAATCTACGGACGCAATATAATGACCCTTGTTTGCGATTACATAAATATCACTAAGTCATATGTTGACTGAGTTTATTTCATACCCTATGTTAGACTGTCATTTTTCTTACTTATGATTTGACTACGGGTAATCCCGTTTACTTTTTTCGACTAAGGGCTCACGGCGGCGCTGTGACGGTCACGCAGAGGATGCTTTAACTCTCCATGGCACCTTGACCTGCTTCCTTTTTTGTCGGAGGTTCGTGTTGCCTGCTGCACTCGATTTTGTATATGTTTTGTGGATTATGATTACGTTTAACATGATGTTAACTTCGCCTATTGTAATCAAAATACCGGTAAAAGAACTAGTTTTAGGGCAATGTGTCTGACCTCTTCAACATAGATGGGCCAGAAGCACTATAGTTGTTTCAATTTAGTATCGAATAATGTAAATACGATCCCTTTGGTATCCGAAAATAATATTGTTAAGATTGTTTATATCATTTCATCCAGTTTACAGATCTCTGATAATTGAAGCTCATGCTCGGTTGTTCCTCTCACATCTTAGTATATTGTTCCTTTTACCACAGGTCTTATCCCATCCGACGATCGAAAGTCCATCTATATACAATACATTTTAAAAGGAGTATTGGCACTGCATAGAGAAAGTCGATATGATCAATGGTAAACACTCAAAGTATATTTATTTGGGAGGAGAGAAAAATTGCTTTGCAGCTTTTTCACAGTCTGCTTAAATAGATAATGGAGCTCCAAGGCAGTGAGTTCGCCCATACACACGTATCTCGCACTGGTTAATGTTTGTTAGTTAACCCTCCAAATAACAAAAGGTATAATGTAGCATTATATCATAGCTAAGATAGCTCTACTAAAAAGTTAAAATCAAATTTATCCATCAAGATATCGAATAAAATATTTGGTTAATTATAGGCACCCTATACTAAGCGTCTACGCAACCTGTCAATTTGTACATAGTGGCATTGGCTTTAAAACACTTATCTCGTGTCCAGGGTCGTAACCAGGAATTTCAATGGGGTATGCACAAGACTAAGCAAGCGGTCTTGAAGCCCATTTAGCCGCCCCCCAGCTAGTCTGATAGGGGTCCAGGGGCTTTGCCCCCGGAAGCTGAGAGATTTAAGATTACATAGGGTCGGGGAGCCAGCGGGTCCAGGACGGTCCTGTTAGAGTCCAGGGCGGAAGCCCGAGGAGGCTGAAAGGAGGTTTTGAGATTTTCTTTTGAAATGGGGGTGCACATGCACCAGTGCAACCAACCCAACCACCCCTACCCTTGGTTACGCCATGGTCGCGTTGTAGATGTTCTTGTACCACATCGCTAGGAAGACATGGGTTGGATGATTAATTTTTTGGTTTTGTTTTACGTTTCATTGATAATTTTTCACTGCATAATGAAACATTACCAGACAAGGGCAGTAAAGTATTCACAAAATGTTGACCTACACAGTGTATTCTTAGTGCTCAAGCCTCAATAGGGTTCTTTAACGTGGCCAAGCTGTGCATGATATGGGAACAGCGTTTTTTATAAAAGGTCATATCCGAAAGGCCCGGGATTCCCAATTATGACAACCAAGCATTTGGCGAAGGAGCAATCAACTAACCAATGTTTACATCTTAGGTTAGACGCGGCCATGTACGGACGGGGCTCGAACTCATGATCTCGCAAACTACGAAGCGAGCGATCTACTATTGACGACCAAGTTGTTCAAACGTTATTAAGTTTCAAATTCAGCGGAAATTGGACTTTTTTAAGTATGGGGTCTTAGTAACATGGCTTATGTATTCTAAGTTTGATTCCAACCTACAGTTGGATTGGTGGGTGGGGTGGGGTGCTCTTTCTTTATTCGTCAGTGTCCATACAAGTGTAACTAGTGCTGATTATCCGTAAAATTTCAGGTGAAAGAAAGTCTGAGTTTTGATTGTTTTTAAAACGTTCTAGATATTAACGCTTAATGTCCAAATACATCGAATCAAAAACTTTTAGTGTGCGTGTGTTTTCACAATCACCATAGGAAAATTCTACACATTATTTCTAGTCCTACTGACGATGAAGTTACTTGTCAGAAATGATGAGGAGGCACCTTAGTCATGTACTCAGGCCACCCTGCCGGGCTCTTCCCAAGTTCTCCAGCCGCACCTCGAGTAGTTGTACCAATGGCATTGACGATATTTGTTGGGGTGTGCAATGTAAACGTACATCATTACTTTGGTTAATTTAAAACTTTACAAGCTCTGGCTACAATTTACTTTATAGGAACATTTTTGCTATTTGTTAAAAACTCATTTGGAATTTTTTTTTCGTTGTACTTGTTGTTATTAGTCAAAAGCAAATACAGCTTATAGACTTATAGTGTGTTCCTTTTATGAATCTCTCTTTCATGTTGCTACCAATAATAGTTCTTAAAATGAAATCGTAAAACTAATTACCTGTGAATTAAAACTAATTTAGGTTATTCCAAATTATTCTTCGCGTGAGATGTATGAAAGATGTTTGCCCTTGGAGTTCGATGTAAGTTACATTCTGACACCTTTCACCTCTTTACATAAATTTAATCGAAATGGTGGCAATTATTTTGTATACAAATCCAGATCACTGATGAATATACTGACAATAGGTATGGTCAGATGACGGCCGGAAGCTACTGTTAACATAGGACACAGGGAATCGTACATGGGACAACGGTTAGTGCAGCTGCAGTCATGCAATATATTCAGAATTTTAATCCAGTGGCATGCTTTTTCATACTATCGAGAAAATAGTAATTCAAATCTTTATAATTTGTAGCTGACTTTGCTGAATGCTGCTCGGAAACATTGGGATGTACAGACATGGCCGGAAAGGTACGAAGCCAGCTCCGCATCTTGGTTGCAAGATTGCCTACACATAAACAGTGAATATAGTATTCCATCCCTGATCTAGTCAGACCTCCAATGGAATATTAATTTTTTTAAAAGCAGTGATTCAAGTGCCTGTGTGGTTTTTGGAGTAGGCTCACTAGATAGCCCCATAAGGCTCCTAAAACAGGCAATTTAAAACGTTTTCACCAGTTTGGCATACAACCCTAATTAGGCCAATTTATTGTAGTGTTTGTGACGTCAGGATTGGGAGGTAATGAGTGGCGCCCAGCCGAAGGCAGCCTCAATCTGTGGCTGTGTCGTGTTGTTGCCGAGGTAGGTTATAACTTGGATATTATATCAATTGTAAACTAACCAACTGTGGTACAAAGATTACGAAGCAGCTAATCGTTGCTACTCAACTGTTACACTTTTACAGCATGCTTCAAGTTGACTGTTAATAACATATATAGCTTATTATTAGCCCATTTAAAAAAAAGTTATTTTCCACCATTCGAAAATCCAAGAGAACTGTACAGCTCTCTCCCACAGAAATATACAAAAATCAGGGAGGACTACATTTTTGCAGCTATAGATGACCTTTGCTTGATTTTCCATTCGCAATCTTTTAAACAAATTCCATTATATGTAGTTAAATTAACGTTAACATCAGGCAGTAAAGAAGCTCTGGAGAAGAGTACCACCAAGGTGTGGGTGATGAAGATAACGGACGATTTAGACGAGTGTATACGTTACATACCCAAGCCCGGAAATCCAAGAAAAAATGTAGCATTGGGTATCATGGAAACGTGGTCGATCTTTGGTATGAATATTTTTGTGACGTACACACACAACACACACACAACATTGATGGCCATTTCCCATGAATCAACACGCTACGTTTAAACCATGCTCGTGTAAATATTGGTAATATAGTGCTTGTAGTTTAATGACTAGTGATGTGAAGAGTTCTAGATGACATAGAATGTAATACATATAAGAAAATTTGATTTCGGAAGAAACATCAGAAAGTGAACTAAAACACGCCGGCATACTTTTCGTTAAGCATTTTGCATAAGTGTACCTTATATGTACATTGAATCCTGCATAAATCTTGATTAAAATAAGGTATTCTTTTAAAGAGTTGGGAGTTCCGACGGAAATAAATATAGAGAAATAAATAAATGCGTTTCTCGTCGTATGCTTCATATTTGGATATTTTACTTAACATTGACTCTAATGGGCAGACTGACAACTACATTATATGATAAGCGTGATGACTTTGCAATCGTCAACTTTCCTTACTATAAATCATATACGGTATCAATTTTTATGCACCAAGATGCGCCATTTCGACAAATTGAGTCTCTTCAGTGATGCTCAAACCGAAATGTTGGAAACCGAAAACATGAATAAAACTTATAAAAGTGATCAATGTAGTGCCAAAAGATTGGGGCCAAAAACTTCGAAGGATCATAGCTATGCTGAGGGAGATAATCCTTAATTTTGATATGTAGTAATGTACACTATCACTTGCTTATGGTGTGTATGTTCTTCCAGTCGATTCGATACGCACAGAGTATGCCATTCGTATGGAGGACTTTTTAAAGCGAAACCAACTACAAACAAAAATGTCGATGTTGCAGCGTTATAACGAATCTAGCTTAAAGTCATCATTTTTCGCAATTTCTACGGTCGCTATAATGACTTGTTTGCAATTGCAAATTATCAATAGTCATCAGTCGATTGATTTGTTTCATACCCTTTGTTTAGACTGTCATTTTCGTACTAGATTTGACGACGGGTAACCCCGTTACTTTGTTTCGACTACGGGCTCACGGCGGGTGTGACGGTCAGCAGAGGATGCTTTACTCCTCCATGGCACCTGATTTACCTTCGCTTTTGAGGAGGTCAGGATATATCAAATAGACATAATTGTGAAAATTATGATTGTTAATTGAAAAAAACATCGTCGATATACCTATAAGTAAGGTTGAAGGACACGGCAAGTTTTTTTGTTTTTATCCCGTAACAGTTTTTGTACAAATTCTGCTTTGTATGAATATAAAAATAAGTCTGCCAATAAGGGGGCACAATTAAGTGCCCATAGGAATACCAACAGATTGTTGGACGGAC
>CAJDSM010012611.1:1604-14167 GCA_903981925.1 Ostrea lurida | reverse complement strand
AGGTCTCCGAAGACTAAATAAAAATTATCTATAAGAAACCAAAGCATGCTCTTAATATCTACTTCAGAGTACTTGTGTGGGCAATCAGAGCGGTTTCTGACAACATAAGTTGGCTAAAGATATATACAAAATATACAAGCACTGAAGCTGCACAAGATCTACAAACGTACAAAATAAGTACAGTTTTTATATTTCACTTTGTATGAATAGATTGAAAGAAACAGAAATGAAACGTGACGTAAAAGCCGTGAAGAGCTATCTAGTTTAGTTGCATTATTGATGTAATATATTCTGGAAATTCCAAACACATTTTAGAATATGAATGCAGATTCTAAAAGCGTCACCTTATTTGTTTATATTGAATTTTAAAAAGACCAATTTGTTACATGAAAAACACATATTTGTAGGGAACGTTTTGTTGACGAGTATGAGATATCCGGCGATTTATTGGTCGATTTGGGTTCCGATCAGACAAGCTGCCACAACCCCTTTCAGGGGGGATATTATCCAGTACAGGTAAATATTTAACCGTTATAAAATAATCGTTTAATTGCCACATCTCTATACAAGAGAAAGATGCACATACAATACCAAATTTTAAAAGAATACAGACGAAGCATTGTGATGAAATCAAAAGCGTTATGTTGTTACAGGGATAAAATTTAAGTACTCTGCAAACAAAATTTACTTGCATACTTGTCGTCAATTTTAAAATAAAATAACAAATCAGACTGACTATCCATTATATATATACACCCCCAATTATCAAATCTGTCGCACTAAGGATTAATTCAGATATGTCAATAACACGATAAAATTCCAAGCAATAAATACATGAAGAAGGACAAAGACTATTCAGAGAAACATTTGCAATTACGTCACTACTTTTCCAAAGGAAATTAAATGCGTATTTGACCTCTATATCTACGTTCATATGTACTATAAAATGGATTATCATTACCCAGAAGATATTCCTAAAGAGTGCAAATGATATTAGATACTGCTTGCAAACTTTGCAATGAAAACCAATATCAAGATATAGTTCATGTACTGATACTCTTTATTAATGTAAGAGTTATTCTTCATCGAAGAGGAAATCTGTAAATTCATGCAAGAGTTGTGTCTCTTATAAGAAAGACATTCAAATCGTAAGAATGTAGCATTCAGTAATATGATACGCTGTGACAATTTAAAAAATAACATCTTATAAAGAATAAAACATTAAGAGTATGACAAATACGCACCCCTGAACACCAGAAGTGGAATTAAGTGATCAGGAAGAGTAATCATCCCCTGTTGACCGGACACATCCACCATGAACCCTATATGCTGACCAGGTAAACGTAGTAACCCGTAAAGAACGACTTAGCAGCTGATGCGAAACACGTCAGACAACATTATTCGACCTAACAATAAGTTGTATTTGCAAACAAGACCATCACAACGACCACAGGATTTGTGAAATGCTGACGCCAAACGAGAATGCTGAATCGTCTGAAACATTAACTTATTTGTTGGTAGCTTACCGCGATTTAAATATTGATCATATGCAAATCATGCTCTAACGTATATGATCAACACCATATATAGATGATAATGGGATGCTGCTACATGAATATGGGAAGTTGAGAATGTAGAATCTGAACTAATCCCGGTAATCATAAATCTGAATTCTCAGTTTGTCGGGAACATCATTGTTTAATAGAATATCAAGACATGACGCAGATACAAAAGACTACATCTAATTCACAATGTTTTATGTATCAATTTGATTTTAGTTGTCGTACAACGAAGCAAGGGTTGAAATGCATGAAAATCCTGTAAGATTCAAGAATCTGGTTCAACAAAGGTAATTAGAATTTACGATTGAAATAAATGCGATGTACATGCAGTATAGTGAAGTTTAGTAGATTAGAGTGTTACGTACATGTACAAGAAAGTAATCCAATGCGTTGTCAAGCACGTTTAATTTAAATTTAATGTGTGGTTAAAAGATTACCATGCATTGTATAAGTACCGATATATTCCAATGTTTACGTATCATAATACCCAGATATAAGATTTCGAAAATTTACCATACTCTAACTTGAATCAATGACTTGCATATGTCTGGCCTGTCGGCTCTGATAGAACGACATAAAGAGAAACAAGGATTTGACATAAAAATTGTATCCTGGAAAATAACTTTAGTACCGATAGCAAACCTATGTATTCCGAAAGCAACACTGTACATATAATGTACATCTAGATACATTCCATATACTGGCATCGCTTATTCTAACATATCGATATCGTCCATTCTTCCCTTTTCTGTTGAATACGTATGATACTCTGACAGAAGATGTTCAGATGCTACTCTTTCAATTCTAGACGTCTGTAAGACAAAGACAAGCTACTCGAGCGCGTATAATATAGTAATTGGTATTAGCATTAAAGAAGAGAAAGGGTGATAGAATGGTGATTAAGCAGTTGAATTGTACTAACTTATTTACCTATGCATAGTTTTTGCTCAATGCAATAAAGAATAAAGTCATTGACGTGGAATAGTTCGTGATTAGTACTAGAGGGGTAGCGGGTTCTAATTTTGTACGTAAAATTATTCTGTTTTCCTGTTACAATAATATCAATATTAATATCTTCACAGTTTAAGGCGCCAGGTGGAGGCTATAAATAAACTGGCAGCGAGAGGAATGTATTTCTGGGACTATGGAAATGCTTTTCTTTTGGAGGCAGGAAGAGCAGGTTTGAAATTCTTTATATCACATCCATCCATGTACACCTTGGGACCACAAGAAAGATTGTCCCTTTTGGAAATATATTAAAATTCTTGTAGAAAATCAGTAAACTTTTTTCAAAGAGCACAATTTCCCCTATTGATACCGCAAGGCCTGTATTCACCATGCCGACCATGAGTATAAAGAATATTATTTAAACTTAAGTGTGTCTCTATATTTCATAATTGATAGTAGAATATAATAATGATATGTACCATTATTAAAAATCAAGTGTCCGTACCTCTGTGACTTTCGATGTCTGATACGTATTACTTCTTGAGACAAAAGTTACAGGTACATGTATCTGAAACCCTTGAAACAAATGAAATATTTACCACGCTAATAATAATTCCATCTTATATTTCGTCTGTAATCCCTCCAAATGGTAGTATTTAAACTTGTTTCTAATCCTGATCAGGAGCTGATGTGGGTGAAAAGTCCGGTGTGACTGGGACGACGTATCGTTATCAATCCTACGTCCAAGACATCATGGGGGACATATTTTCCATGGGATTTGGCCCATTCAGGTACAGTACCACTTTATTTCATAGACACGTGTGTATCTAACAGTTATATATTCTGTGATGTGAACAAAACACAGAACAATTTTGGACAGGTTTAGTTTTATCCTGCGATACTATTTATGGTTGTTAAAGATGCTTTCGAACTTTGTTTTACAGATGGGTATGCACTTCTGGTGATCCGGGTGATTTAGATACGACGGATGAAATTGCTACTACCGTTCTGGAGGACTTCATAAATAAAGGAGGTACCTTGTATAATCATAACCACGCTGTATTGTAGTAATATCGTAATGAGCCAAAAGTTTCATTACCGGTAATCATTCTCAAACAAAAGAAGATTTTCGTACTAGTAACCAAAAAATCCATGATAAAGATTTTGTTTAAGTCTTAAATCAATAAACAAAAACTCATTATTTCAAACCGATGCTGTTGTGCATTTTTCTTTATGAAAAGTTGAAGATAACGAAGAGGTGCAGGTAACGAACAGTGATCAATCTCGTAAGTTCCAAATAGAAATCAAAATAATAGCTGGGCAAACACGGACCCCTGGATATCAGGGGTAGGATAAGGTGCCTAGGAGGAGTAAGCATTCCATGTCGACAGGTCACACCTGCCGTGAACTCATTGTCTAGATATATAGTTCTACAAAGGACTACACAACACTTCTAAGAGCTAATCGAACTGAACTTATAACAATGCACCAATCTAATTAAAATTACATACTTGATCCGCTCACATATTCAAAACGTATCGTAGAGGAGCGGATTTACAGGTCTGACCCAAACAAAACTGTCGAGCTTTAATTTTAAGTGACTAAATGACATTGGTTAAGGGGAAAGGTGAACCAAATTATCATAGGCAATTTCTATGCCAAGATCCCTTAAACACAGACAGACATACTTATTTGGACATGCTGGTTCCTCTATGACAACACACTTTGTTTGTAAGGGCATATTCATGCACATTTTTGTCCTCTGATTGTAGTTCCACAAAGTACTAAACAACAATATGAAGACAATGTCAGGTGGATAAAAGAAGCCAATCAAAATAAACTGGTTAGACCAAAAATTATCATATACGTTATCAAAAAACATGCAATCAATTCATCATTTCAGTATTATTATTGTACTACTGTACATGTATAAATAATAAAAAATGAATAACAAAATCACAGCATTTGCAAAAATTTGGAGCATTGTCTCTTTTAACATCTTCCCTAACAGGTTGTCGGGTCTCAAGCAAGAATACTTTATTCCGACCAGAAAGGGCGGTCCGAGATAGCTGCCGCATTTAACGAAGCAGTCGGCAGTAATAAACTGAAGGCAAGTGTCAGTGTGGTACCATCGGCGGATATCCACGGCTGATCTCGTCTGCTACCCCTCGCCCGGTAGATGATTAGAAGACCAGATCAGTCGTGGGTATCCGTCAATGACGTATAGTACCATCAACGTCAACGATGTTAATCAATGTGACGTCCATTGCTTTTCAACTTCTTGTCCATAGCTTTTAACATAGAAATATAAAAATGCATTCCCATGTTTGAAATACAACTTACCTTCCAAGTTACCTTGCAATTTTCTGTTTATGGACGTATTTGGCAATTTGTGGAGTGCATCGGGAGAAATATAACGCATTAAATTTCTATGATAGACATTTTTTCGATTCCTCAGATAATGCTTTGTAATCCTGCAAATAAAAAAGATTTTTTACGGATAATGTTGTCAAATTACATTTCCCTAGGGACCTGTGGTGATAAGTCGGGATCACCATGACGTCAGCGGAACGGACAGTCCTTACAGAGAGACCTCCAACATATATGACGGTTCGGCGTTCTGTGCAGGTAAGTACGGTCATATCACATCGACAACTCATACCATCACATACGACACAAGGATTGATCCAGAAAATTTTCAAAAAAGTGATGCGACCTAAATGTTTACCTCTTTTGCCCGAAAAGAGGTTAGAACTCAAGATGAAAAATAACCCCTTTTTCAACCAAGGGGAGGATTACGACTCCCACAACATATACTCTCTGGATCCGTAACTGATGTTATGCTGATCATATAAACATCGCCATGCCCACTACAAACGGCATGTCGACCCTCTATATTGATTGATTATTTATTATTTTACGTCCCACTCGAGAATATTTCACTCATATATATGGAGACGTCACCATTGCCGGTGAAGGGCTGCAAAATTTAGGCCTATGCTCGGTACACAGTGCCTTTGAGCAATGAGGGATCTTTATCGTCTCACACCTATGCTGTGACACGGGGCCTCGATTTTCCCGGTCTCATCCGAAGGACCGCCCCATTCAGTCGACACGCAAGGGGATGCTGGGGACCTATTCTAATCTGTACCCCCACGGATCTCGACCTTCTATCTTCCCCCTAAACATGAAATATCAATGTATGCATGGAGCACCAAAATTGAAGAAGATATCATCAAATCAATTGAGATCTCCTCAAATAATTAATGATGTCATTGCGCACAGTACTTGGATTTTAGGTTGCGGGCGATTGATTATTCTGAGCACTGAATTAATGTGCGCAATAATGGATGTATCGGTCTTTTACAATTATCTCAAACGCAGTTGACTGATTATTTTTTTGTTTTTCGTCCCGTTGATAATAGTCATATTGAAAAGTCACCATTGGCCGTGAAGGGCTGCATGCTTAGCACTTATAACTTTTATAAGTGCTGCGACACGGGACCTCCGTTTTTAAAGTCATATCCGAAAGACCCCATCTCACTTAATTATAAATGCCGAGCTCTTGGCGAAGGAGCAATCTGACGCGGCCGCTCCAATTAAGCACGGGGCTCGAACTCACGACCTCCCGATCGCGAGGCGAAAGTTCTACCACTGTGGAGCCACCGCGACCGGTCGAGCGCAGTTCATTTGATGAGAGAAATGTAATTGATGTGCGCTACTATTTAGTTACTGCTGCGCACGTCCAATCAAGTGCTCTCATCAATTCAACGGGTGCATCAATCCTAATGATGAGGGTAACCACTTAACTGATGCAAACAATAATTGATTTAATGCGCGCATCAATTAAATTACTAAGTATTGCTGCAATAATTGCACATCGAATGAATTATTGTGCACGCAATAATTGAATGAATGAAATCTCATATAATTAATGATATTTTCAGTTATTTTATCTTGCGTTCATTCGGCACTTTATAGATTTTCTCTAATTATAAATCATTTTAGGCGACCAGATCCTTCCAGTACTGGTAGCTCAAACAAGAGTGTTCGTTTCTTAATTTACCAAAACTTCGTGGCTTCATACACTCTGGCCACCATGCAGCTCCAAAACCCAAGACGTAGACAAGGGTACCATCAGAATCCTTATCCTTTGCTCGGTTTTCTTCACCGAGCGAGCTTGTGATTCAGGTCGCTCGGAGAAGACTTATTAAAAAAAACAGGCCCGGGTTTGCACGATAAACAATACTCATTATCAAAATATTTAAATTTGGTCTACATTCATGTAATGGCACTCCCCCTTGAAATAGGTGACGCACACGTCTCTGGTTGTCGATGCAACATAAAACTCCAAACATACGAATTAATGCTTGTACACTGTTTGCATGTTTCAGACATGGCTGTGCAGAACTGCATTGGGGACGCTTTCAGAGGAGCCACGTGGGTGGCTCTCCATAATGGCGGCGGAGTGGGATGGTGAGAACCAGCAGCACAATAAGAAACGTCTGCTACAGTTTTAGTGCTAAACCGTAATGAATCTCTCTAAATTTGAGCCAACAATTCTATGTATCATCCAACCACAATCAATACAATTTTATTTTTATTTACCAGGCATGGTTGATTTTTATTCCACTACTTGTACAATGTACATTGCGTCTTTATTGTAGGGGTGAAGTAACAAATGGCGGATTTGGTTTGGTGTTAGATGGATCAAAGGTAGGCCTGCTCTTGACTTGTATTGAATGGTGCACCCCCATCCCTCTACCCCCACCCGAGTACTAATCTCAAAACTGACACTGAATTCGTCAGCATAATATAAAAATCAAATATGTTTCTCACATAAAGATGCATACTATTTACTAGGAAGCTGGAGAGAAGGCCAGAAGAATGTTAGCCTGGGATGTGTCGAATGGGGTATATAAAAATCTTATAATTCTATTATTATCTCACAACACAGTTTCTGTAGCAAGGATAAAGTGACTTATCTGATGTATACTACAGTTGAACTTCGATATCTCAATCACTGATATCTCGAATATGATGGTTATGAACTGTGGCCCTTTTCACAAAAAATCTTACGACACGATTCAAAATTTTGTGTCAGCTTTATATTAACTGAGAGCCACTATGCCCCGAGTAAGAATGCAGGCTTGTCATCTACTTATATACTTTTAAAAGTTTTGCTCATTAAAAAATCGATGAATGAAGAATTATAAATGAATAACTGCATTTTGAAATTTTCATCTTAATCGTAAGATTTTTTTGTGAAAGGGCCACTGATTTTGGAGGTCCTAACCATTTATTTTCTTAATATTTTTACCCTTGATATTTCGAATCCACGGATACCTCGAACTTTTTTCATGGTCCCATCGAGTTTGAGATAACGAGGTTCCACTGTATTTGCACAAAGGTTGAAAATCAAGCAACCAATATTTCCTCCATAGATTTACATGTATGTCACACAATCGTAAATGGTACTTTGCATTAACATATTACATGTAGTTTTGTAGATTAAACATCAGAGGTCAAGGCCACAGTCAGAGAAACCCCATCCTTTTGATTTAAAGAGAAATAGTAGAAGTGGCCATTCTACAAGTCACTGCGTACAATTGTAGCAGCTACGACCTTGAACATAACCGTGATGTGATATGAAAAACTACATGTAGCATAGAAAGATACACATACACACAATCATGAATATACAAATAAGAATATTTCCTTAAAATATTAAGTACATGTATTACAAAACATGAAAACTATTTTCAATATCTTTTTTTTTTTAGGTAAACCGCAGATGTTGGGCTGGAAATGGAAAGGCTGAGGAGACAATTTGTAGAACTATGGAGGAAAACCCAGGCCTTAAAGTGACCGTGCCATATCATGTCCAGGACAAGGACCTGCTGAAAAGGGTTCTCAAAGAGGACTAGCCATCATCAGAGCAACAGCACTATGTACACTGTGTGCCAAAATGAAATCCTGCATGTTCATTTAAAGTACACATTTTCTGTACAAAGTGTTTAATATGCATTTATACCACATCGATCATGTTGTAGGGAATGCTTTAGAACTGAATATGATTTGAATAACCATTGAATAAAGCACATACACTTCAATAATTTTATTTGCTTTTTTGTAAAATTGGTTTTTCATAAGTCTATGATAATACATCCAAAGACAATGGACATTGTTCATGTGGACACAGTTTTACATGTATGAACCTCAAGATACACATAAATCATAACCCCTTGCATCAGTCTCACTCTGTGTGCAATATGCATTCTATATTTCAGACATTTTGATGGTCTGATTCTTTGCACATTTTCTAACAGTACATTGAATTTGTCAAGCAGCAAGAGTGTTTTTGAACAGTCTGGGTTGCTTGCAGAAACCTAGCCGCAATGACGATTCCACTCTATCACGCTCCTCAGAATCCACCCCTGAAGGACCTTGGATCACCTGCTTGGTGCGGGGGCCGACACAGCTTTCCTGAAGTTGTTAAAAAGTTCTATATATTGTAGAATTGTATCGGAGGGCGTATAAATGGTGTCTGGTTTGTGCTTTAGGACAGGGGGAGGAGTATCGGCGGAGTTCCCCACCAGGCTCTGCAGAAGTTCTTTCATCAGATTCCAACAATCATGTAGGATAACGCACGGACAATATTCCACCTACAATCAAAATTAATGAGTATTTAAAAATGATATTTATCACACAACTGTACTGTTTCCGGGTTCATAACAAAGGTTTGGAAAAACAATATCAATTCGTAGTTGAAGTTCATAATAATGCAAATTAGGTAGGTCAATCAATTTTGCGCTACGTAGAGACAACGGCACATCAGACTTTGAAATTGTAAACATTGACGGTAAAAGACATTGTTTTGTCACCGAGGTTGTTCCAAGATGGTTTTGTTTCTTTTATGAGATGAAAATAAGTGTAACAGAAATTCCAAGCTTCTTCAAACGTCACAATCGAATTGATAAGTCACAATCGAATTGATAACGTCAAACAATAACAAAGCGACAAATTCGGGTTGTGAAATAGAAAGTAAATCAAAATATGTGCTTAATGATAGTTGTGTGATAAATAGAATCTTATACTCTTGCTTATGGCATATGAAATTTATGAAATTCGTTATTGGATTTAAATATTTCCCTTGCCATGGCTTGGGAAATATTAAATCCGGTATTAAACTCATTTCATAAATTCCATACGCCATAAGCACTCGTTCAAGATCTATCAGCAATTGCCAACAACTGAATCAATCATTTGAATATAATTCCAATGTCCTTTATTACAGTTGACAGTTGTTTTGATTGGATAAAATTAAATCGAAACGAGAATTTACACATCGATAAATCCGAAAACGTGACGTAACAATACGCGCATGAAACAAACAACGTAACGCATGGAACTATTCAAATTTTTAAAATTGTTCATACAGTGAACAATTTGGAATTATAAGAATTAAACAATCATTTTGAAGAAATTATCGATGTGTAAACTCTGGACATTTTACTCACAAACTTAACATAAAAGTGCTTTGCACTTTTATTCAGTTTGTGAGTAAAATGTCCAGAGTTTACACATCGATAAATTCTTCAAAAAGAATGTTTAATCCTATAATAAAACTATTACATGCCTTATCTACAAGTTCTAAACAAAGAAAATCTGAAGTAAAATAGTTCTATTTCCATTTTATGGTATATATATAGAAGACACTTACATGTAATAAATGGAAAAGATAAAACTGTGTACATGAATGTAATAATCAGTATAGATTCTATATGAATGCTACACAAATAAATTGTCTATTTTACTGGAAAATGGTGGAGAGGCAGTTTAACGGTGGATATAATCCCATGCTTTGCTGCAATAATGTAGCTCTTCCTACTTTTAACATTCTAAATTTTTTCCAGAACTGTTTTGATACTGAGACTGCTTCTGTTCACAAATGAATCCACGTTTTGTGTGGATTTTTATCATAATCTTCAGCATGTGTGGCACTAGAAAAATGAACGATATCAGGAATGTTGCATTGCTGAGCATAATCACTTTGGTGAGGTTCTATCATTGTTTGTGGCGGTGTGTTTCGATAGTTTTATGGCGAAAACTGGACCCATTGTTGGCTTGTGGGCATGCAAATATACCGCATGAAGCCCATCTTTTAACGTCCGAGTAAAAATATGCACCCCATGATCATTCTTATACTTCTTATTAAAGGTTTCGGCAGAAATGAACCAAATGCGTTTTGCCAAAAGCACTATTTTAGGACCCCCGTGAGCTGCTATTCTCCTGCGCTTGCCACTACGGGGTCTTGTTCCACCCTCTTTGTGTTCTGGAACCTTTCCCATAACATTTCAATTGCAGTTTCACTAACGCTAAGCCCTCATGCCACCTGACATGGAGCATATCCATTTGAAGCATCTCTATGATACGAGCGCTCTGCTATACATCCATGTGTCGTCTCTGTAACATTTTGTCATCACTCAAGGTCAGCAATGGTCAAATTTCAAATTTTGTAGAATTGTTTGAAAAGTAAAGTCTTTTGTAAACACGGAATTGTTTTTCCTTGACCACCATAAGCTGTTTCTCAAATTTGGGGGTGTCATATTGTAAGCATCCTAAGTGCACGTGGTTTCGGTCAATCGGTAATCAAACACTTGCAGATGAAAGGAGAATGAACGGCATCCACATACATATCATTCCACAAACAAAACTTTTGTATCAAAAAATATATGTGAATTTGATTTAATGACCCTTAACTTTTTTTGTGGAGTATATATTAACCATGACTCACCTCAACCAAAATTCCTCTGAAATTGGAAGCCAAAGAAACAGAGCCTATCTTGATAATGAAATCCTTTATCTCATATCTCTGTCCCCTCGACTCGATTTTGAATCCTTTCTCTGAGATAAAAGCTCTCTCTGCCAGCTTTTGCCATGGTTAATTTTGACATTAAATCTTCAAAGAGGAGATCTGAGACTAAAATCTGTCCTGATTCTGTAACAGCGAAACAGGACGCTGGATGTTCACTGTTGTGGAGGATGTGAACCAAACATTGCTGATCTGTTAATATAAAAATATTCATATGAAAGTTGCCTGTTCCCCTTGAAAATATGACGACTAAACATTTGCTTAAACTAATATACATAACATACTGTACTTCTCTAAAAAAACTAGATGTGTCGGTGCGACACGAATGCCCCCGCCTACATAAAAGTCCAATGAAGGAAATTCGTAAGGGTGAAATTGAAAGTTTTTCATATGCATGAACTGTGGTGTATCCATATATCAAATTAGAGTTGAATGTGTGCAACGGTTGCAGAGATAATGAACGGAAACGGAAAATTTCTGATTTTTTTCTAAGTTCAAGAGGGCTAATTCTGTCAAAAATCATCGAACCATGACCAACTCTCGAACTTGACCTGCATATTCCTGTGAACATATCCATATACCAAATTTGAGTTGAATGTGTGCAACCATTGCAGAGATAATGAACGGAAACGGAAAATTTCTGATTTTTTTTCTAAGTTCAAGAGGGCTAACTCTGTCAAAAATCATCGGACCATGACCAACTTCGAACTTGACCTGCATATTCCCGTGACATATCCATATACCAAATTTGAGTTGAATGTGTGCAACCGTTGCAGAGATAATGAACGGAACGAAAATTTTCTGATTTTTTTCTAAGTTCAAGAGGGCTAACTCTGTCAAAAATCATCGGACCATGACCAACTTCGAACTTGACCTGCAATATTCCCGTGACATATCCATTTACCAAATTTGAGTTGAATGTGTGCAACCGTTGCAGAGATAATGAACGGAAACGAAATTTTTTTTATTTTTTTCTAAGTTCAAGAGGGCTAACTCTGTCAAAAATCATCGGACCATGACCAACTTCGAACTTGACCTGCATATTCCCGTGATATATCCATATACCAAATTTGAGTTGAATGTGTGCAACCATTGCAGAGATAATGAACGGAAACCAAATGATGACGGAAGGACGGAATGACGGAATGACAGAATGACAGAATGACGGAACAGGGTAA
>CAJDSM010012610.1:1422-16251 GCA_903981925.1 Ostrea lurida | reverse complement strand
CTATACTGTTTCATCCATATTTTACAGGATGGAACACAAGATTGGTATTCTGTAGCCTGTATTTTAGATAACACATTATCTACTCTTGAAACAGCTTTCCCAAGACTATCAACTGGGTACATTAAATCTGACAATGCTGGCTGCTACCATAATACAAATCTCCTTGCATATATCCAGTCAAGAAACATCAGAAGTAACTTGTCAGGAATAACTGTGTCCCAGTATAACTTTAGTGAGGCTCAAGCAGGGAAAGATTTATGTGACAGCAAGACCTCACATAGCAAATTGCACATGCTGAAATATGCAGATGAAGGTCATGATATTGCCACACCATCAGACATGAAGATGGCCCTTGACAGCTATGGGGGATTGAGAGGAACACACACTTCAGTTGTTTCTGTTGATTATAATCACAAGCAGGACAATCAACTTGCAAAAGTCAAAATACCTGGTATAAGCTACATGAACAACTTTGAATTCACTGATGAAGGCATTCGTGCTAGAAAAGGGTACAATGTTGGCAATGGACAAGTCTGATAAAAGAACTCATCGTCTCTCGTCTCACAGATTCCTACCTTACACAAATTCAGGTACACATGTATTAACAATTTTAAGACTCATTAATTATGAACAAGTGTTTATGTGGGACTACATGATCCATAATCATGACCCCAAAGTTTGGGCACGAATATATAAATCTTATTGAAAATCTTGATCATGCAATATCATTTTAGTTGTCATATTTGTGATATCATTATGTTTATGCAGCGTTTATCACCATTAAGAATAACAGCAAGATTTCATACCAAACACTGGAACAGTTCATCTAAGAAAAGAGACGATGTAGTTACTCACCACGACATCAACCAACATGTGACAGGCAGAAACAGACAAACACTCTCACCAAGGTAATTTTTGACTACACATGAGAAAATTTGAAGAAGTTCATGTATTGGAGTTATTCGCCTCTGAAGTAAATTGCTATTGAATTTTGATTTTCCTCCTTAGACGTTGCGACAAACTCTAACTTTTTTTATAAGGTCCTCCAAATTTCTACTAAAACCGCTGTATGAAATTTTAATCCACAAAAATATTTTCCAAATGTAACCATGTAAACTAAAACTTGACACTTATTTAAATGAATGTAGAGGAATTTTGCAAGTATCTCAAATTGTATGAAGTTAAAATAAGTCTGTATGTCGGTCCTTAAAACTCAATCAGATACCTGTGTTAAACTCCATTTATCTACGCTGCGCATCATGATTCACAATGTGTTTAGCACAAAAAGATACACATTTCACTGTATTTTCAGAAGGGTATTGTAAACAACATTTTGTTATATTATCTTCAAATTTCATATAAATCGAAATAAGTCTCATTGTTTCGACACAATTTTATCCCTCTAATTGCTCCTGATAAATTGACTTGAACAAATCCAGCCCATTGTAAAATCAGAATAAATTATGCTGTGATGAATGTCTAATATTAATAAAATTAGTGAGTTGCTTGCTGGCTAGTATGGTAACATATAGGATCGTTTCTATCGTTTTTGAAACATTCCATCATTCTGCACTTTCTCTTTATCTGACAACTCCCTAACACCACACAGCATACATGTTAACCAAATTTTCACACACTCTTTATTCTGATGTCTAATTGTACACATCCTAATAATTTATGGGGTTGTACACATTTTAAACCTTGACTCATTATGTGCATGCACTCCTTATCCACAACTCCCCCTAATCCACGGAATTCAGCCAAACAATTGTTTAACTCACCTGGCCAAAGGCCATGTAAGTTCATTTCATACTGTACATCCTATCATCTGTTGGTGTCCATGTATCAAACTATTTAGTTTTAACTTATATAATCCTTTGTATTGTAATAATATGAAAAACAATTAATGTTTTATTTTTAGAAGAAACTGCATTGGTACCCATGCATGGAACCAGATGTACTTAAGAATTTATGACAGTCCAAGGCCTTGAGGAAAAACTTCCATAGGAATCATAATATGACAAACAGCCAAACAATGGATTCAGTTAAGGAACTAATTGGATAAACAAGGTCAATGTCCTTAAACAGCATTATGCAACCCCTTCAAATATTCAATGAGTGGCATCGAATATATCACCTTAGGATAAAATTAACTGAGGGTGGTTAAAGAAACCAAAAAGTTGTGAGATTCTCGATGTTGGTAAAGATTACTTGTCCACATTTGAGATAATTGTGATAAGACTGGAAAAGACCAAACTATGATGATATATTGTGATCAGCTGAAGAAACCAAAATCCAGATGGAACAAAACAATCCAAACCAAATGATTGGCTTCATCCAAAACCAAGTTTAGAAGCCACTTTTGCAAATTTTACCCTTGAAAAAGCATAGTGGAATCCAGAAAAAATGACCAAATGTGAAATGATGGATGAGTGGAAATAAGCAATGATTCAGACTTGAGTAGAGTAAAGAAAATCATTGTATTGAGAGAGAATGTCAGCTTGCCTCACTTAAGAGTGAAATAAATCGAATCCTTTTGAATAAATGATTAATTTTACCAACTCTGACAAATTTAAAGTTGACATCGCTGTAACATTCATGGTATATAATGACCAATGTGAAAGTATCCATATGTTTCCTGTTACAATAAGGGGAATTCATAATACAATGTTAATTATTCTTTCATACAGAAAGGGTTACAGACATGTACATTCCACATCTTGGTTTTCCTTCCTTCAAAATTTCATGCAAAATACTTTCAGCTATGATAATGCATTGATTGATTGGATAACTAAGCTTGCATCTTATATATAGATGGCATAATTAACATATTCCCACAGTTCCCATCATTTGTCGTACTTTTTAACTTAATTGAGTGTCAAATATAGAATGAAATAAGTGCAAATGTGATTTTTAAAACTGGCATACTTTATTATCGTCTAGAGAAAGTCATCATAACTAATCTTACAATACAAGATTTGTTTAGTCATCAGTAGAATATCCTCCCTTTGATTGAATTTTCTGAAATTTAACCACTTTTAATTGGATTAATGTCAAATTGTATACATGAATGATATGAAAATGTCATTAAAAACTTCCAAATTTAACATTTACTTAATCATAATGTAAAGTTATAAAAGCTAATTTATCCTTACAATTAAACAAATTTAGACAAAAAATTTGAAAAATTACAGTTTTTAAAATCATTTTCAAACTCGAGATAATGGCCCAGTTACTCCTACTTTTTACAAATAGTAATAAATTCATCTTTATATATATGATTTATATTGCAATAGATATTAAGATAACTGCTGCAGCATATTTTTGAAAAATGTTTGATTTTTGCTCTTTTCAATAGTGATTTTGAGGGTATTATCTCCCTTGCCATTACAATTTTAATGAAGATTAAATATGTTGTCATTATGAGTTTGAAATGTTTATATTATATTCTTCAAATATAAAGACCAAATTGAACATTATTTATCAAAAAAAATCTTTAAGCCTTTTAATATGCTGTCCATTGAAAATTTATATGAAAATTGCGGATAAACTGGTTCCCGGTAATAAAGCAACCTCCTTACATTAATGACTTGGGTACCAGTAAATATTTTTTCTGTACACTTCAAATACCAAGACCTACCAACACACAAAATATTAGAAATCTTTAACACCCCCTTTGGACCATTTTGCATAGCTTTTTCCTCCAAAGATGGGTGTTAAAAATATTCATTAATGGGACTGCCAATCGAGATAAAGTAGAGCAAGACCTGAGTGACTTTATCGAATACCCTATCGAGTGGCATCTTCCCAATTATTTTGAAAGAGGTACAAATGCATCCAGGATAATAGTTTCCAGAAGTCAACTGTCTCTCCATTTACCTTCGGCTATTCAAGAACGTGACAATAATTCTAGCTGCATCGTTTCAAAACACGAGAGACAAGTACCGGTGTTATATAGGAATGTGTTGGTAAGTCCTTTGCTAACTTGTCCACAGGTTATCCTGAAAGACAACGAATTTGGGGTTGACTGGAAAAACGTTGAATTCGGCGATACTTTCCTAGGATTCTCTAATTTTTCAGAAAGAGGTATGGTTCGAGTGTGCACTAAAGATATATCTCTCTACCTGAGATCACTACATGTATGGCAATCGGAAACTAGGATTTCACCTCTCATGGTTCTAACTTTAGTATGTATTATAACTTCTCTGATTTGCTTGATTTTAACATTCGTAACATATTGTATTTTTCCAAATCTTAGAACTCTTCCAGGAATTAACAACATGTTTCTTGTGGTATCGTTGGTCCTGTCACAGCTGCTCATGATAGTGAGACCGCTATTTCATGCCTCAGGTCGTCCTATAGTTTCTGTGTTGTTGCATTTCTCATGGCTGTCGTCTTTTGTCTGGCTCCAGGTGTGTTCTTTTCACGCATTCCGCGTCGTCAATGCAAACGGCAAATCTACGTTTGCAGGTAGCCAAATCAGAAAAACCATATACCAATATATTATATATGCTTATGGAAGTTCATTTATCACAGTCCTATCTAATATTGTCGTGTCTTTGATAGTCACTAATGGAACTACTATGGGATATGACAAAACACACACTTTAATGACGTACAAAACATCATTTATAGCTACACTGATAGCACCTTTGATATTTATTTGTGTGACAAACGTCATATTTTATGCTTTTACTGCATATAGAATATGCTCGACTCCAAAGATAGAAAAAGCATCGGGCAATAGGGTACACTTCACTGTGTATGTTCAACTATTTTGTTTGACTGGATTGTCCTGGGTTTTACAGTTAATAGATACGTTTTGGGAACTTTCAGTTTTGACGTACATTGTAGCTATATTGAACGGTTTACAGGGAGTGTTTATGTTTGTGAGTTATGTTTGTAACGAGCGAGTATGGAGGATGTATCGGAATGCATGTTGCAGTATTCATTCCTTTCAACGTTCTATAGCCACCCGTTCCGAAGCCGACACAGCAATATGACATTCGTATGAAAGTATATTTTCTTACTAAAATGCATCTTTGATTTTAATGTCTATATTGCTACAAAGTAGCCAATGTCAATGTAGACTGATATGGACAAACGTGGATAGGACAATTAAATTTTTCTGAAGTGGACTGCGTACACTAAGTTGATGTAAAATATATTTTTAGCCAGCCATTCTTGGAATATGTCTAAGTCGACACGAGCACACTTTAATATATGGACATCTTTGATTATTACTTGGACCTTCGTCACGTTATTTAATCATCGCTAGTCCTACTGAAAAGTAGAAAACCAGCATACCTTCCCCCCGATATTATAACAGCTCGTCATGATGGCTAGAATTAATAATAGATGGTCAATTAAAAAAGCACCGATGTTCCCTGGCTTGGTTCCTTATTTTGTCTGAGGAAACTTGGAAAGATTTTCGTAAGGATATTTGATCGATCCAGTAGTCTTTCTGTTTATGGACGTGCGGAGCGAAAGCATCAATCAAACTCAAATAAATGAAGGAATAGAAACTCATCAAACTTGATGTAACACGACGTAGACTATTGGGAACCATATTGCAAATCCGGTCAAGGTCAATTTCAGTCGAACCAAAGCTGATGACCGTTGACAAGACCTGTGATATCTTTATATTCATGTTCTATCATCATTTCATTATTACTTAGATATATTTATGTGTAAATATTACTGTAAAACTATATGTCTTTAGAAAATATTAAAATTCATATCATTCTGTGTGTTGGTTTTTTTGATAGGTTTTACGAAAATGATGAGTGTTCATTATCTTTGAATTTCCATAAACATTGATTGTCAGAAACTTTTATCTCAAATATAATTGGCCCAACTCAGAATATGAAAAAAACCAGAAAAAGAATGTCACTGTTTAATTTTAAAAAAAATGTAGATGAGAGCCAACTCACGAATAAATTGTCAAATGTCAAAAGGTAAAAGTACTTCCGCTCTCTGCGTATGCAAGAGACAATGCATTTCAATTTGAGCAAAAATCATGGCATTTTGCTACAACTTTTTCAAATTGTTGGTTAGTTAGATATTTAATAGTATAACTCATAAAAATCTATCCTTTTTGACGGCTCATAAAGAAAAAGAAAACTAGTTTCTTCCTTTCGGAATTTAAACACATGTGCGCAGGAAATAAATATTGCATCACAATGTCCATGGACAGAAACCCTAAGTTGGGTAAATCCAGAATATTCACAAATTCTTCCAGAGAAAGAGTAAAATAGAGCCAGATAAACATCTTGTGTCAACTTCAATATACACCTAGGGTATACTATAATATTTCGCCGAATTATCTTTCAAAATTGTACTTACTGTTAATATTCTATCAAATGCCCAATCTACAGAAAATGAATTTATTTTCCTCTTTTTGAGAAACCCACAACTTTTAATGGGAATATTAAGGAAAAGCTGCTTATAGCTGCAATACTGGTTGACCAACACCTTTGAGACGTTTTAACCGATCACTGAGTTTTCGAAAGTCATTTATTTTTCAAAGTACAACTTATAGGACACGGGACTGAATCACAAAAACCACTTCACAACAATCAGAATATGTTAGTGTCGACTTCCATATACTCCACTTTTTACCATTCTTTTCGCCAATTTTTTTCCAAATTATCTTCTGTAATTAAGGAGTCTGAATTAATGTGCTGATAGATATAGGATATCCCATGGTTCGTGGTTTGATATGATTATTGTCCAACGAGTTGTGATTTCTACCCCGAGCCTTGGCGAATGGATAGAGAACACACAACGAGTTGGATGATCATCATATCAAAGCACGAATCATGGGGGATTCTTTTTATTACAAATTTTATCCAGACTAGGCCTATTGGATAAACATTTCAAAATTATGTTTTCTTTACGTGAGTCCGAATTACGTTCGCAACGTTAACATCAAGACGCTACAAATAATTCGTTGGGGATTTAACAAAAATTAAGAACATTGACAGTCGCAATGTTTAAATCATAAGAGATTATTCTTAAATGAGAGAAAAATGCATTTTGTGGCATATTACATAGCAATTGTCTGAAAATATTAGTCATCTAGTGATGATGTATAAGATAACGGAATGTTTTCATTTCATTTTTTGTTGTCGCAAGTACTATAGAGTGTGACTGTTAACGATAAATTTTGTACATCACCATTGAGAGAATATTTGTTTTTTATGGCATGGAGGGTTGTGGAGCTATTATTGTTACTTGTGCTTGGGTTTCTTACATCTGTTTATGATCAAAGATGTTGATTTATCCCGGCCGCGCGGCGCAGGTTCATTTGGTGGATGGATGATGGGGTTTGAAATTTGATAATCAATTAAATAAAGAAGTATATACGCGATAACGGATCTTTTGTTTGTTTCATAATGGTCTTATAAAGTGCTGAAAAGTCATATGTTTTGATGTTGTTGATATGTGAAAGGTTCGGGGATTTCAAATTCACTAGAAGTAACTGTTCTTTAGAGTGTTTTTTTAGAATCCACATTTAATTTACACCACTTCTGGCATATGTAGTTTCACAATACGTCTGAAGTTGTTCCTTGACAGCTGTCAATATATTCGTGAGGAGTAAAGACAGGGGTTTGTTGGATCATTTACTAGATACAGCAATATATATCTGTTTGTAATGGTTTTATGAAGTTTTGGAATCCAGTATAGGTACCGTAATTCATATCCGTCCATACCATTGACTGGGATATTAAATGTCTTTAAAAAGGAAGCATAGTTTTGAAGAATGTTGTCTTTTGAAAGAGTAGTAGGAGTGTAAGTACGATTACCAAGTGTGGAGTTAACACCAAGTTCGTTTAAAATGCAGTTGTACTAATGAGCCTTGCAGACAAAAACAATATTGTTAACAAGCTGGAACCATAACATATTCATCATGTAACCTATCTAGTTCATTGATCACTTCCGGTTTACAAAACACAGAAGGGTTTCCGTATTTTCAAGCCAAAAACAAAGTGCATAGCTACTGGGCTATAGACTCTCGGGGACTAAGTCTAACAGCAGAGGCCTTGACCCAGGGGTCATAAGTTAATGTTATACAATATTAGTTGAATATATATCTGTATTGTCAAGCTAGTAACAAAGTACAAAATGTATAAAGAAATAGATTTGATAGAACTCACTATGCGTATGCGGACTTTTTAAAGCGAGGTCAACTACTAACAAAAAAGTTGATGATGCAGGGTTATAACGAATCTCGTTTAAAGTCATCATTTCGCAAATTCTACGGTCGCAATAATGACCTTGTTTGCTATTACAAATTATCACTAAGTCATATGTTGACTGATTTGTTTCATACCCTTTGTTAGACTGTCATTTTCCTACTAGATTTGACTACGGGTAATCCCGTTTACTTTATTTCGACTAAGGGCTCACGGCGGGTGTGACCGGTCAGCAGAGGATGCTTACTCCTCCATGGCACCTGATCCTACCTTCGCTTTTGTCGGAGGTCCGTGTTGCCCTACACTCGATTTTGTATATGTTTTTTGGATTATGATTACGTTTGATACAATGTTAACTTCGCCTTTTTGTATTGCATTAGTATTGGTTTTTCAAGTTAAGCAATGCATATACAGTGACCACATTTTTTTCATTTTTGCTTTCTACTACATACTTTACCACAAAAAGATAAAGAAATTCATTTGAACCTTTTCTTTTTCTTCAGAAGAATAAAAAAAGGAAAACCCATCTGGCTCCTTGTAATTGAAGATTTGCAAATGAATTCTGAATGATGTCTTAATTATGATGATTACATGTACAAACATTTGAAACAAAATGTGTTTTGTTTCATATCAGGTTTATACGAATAGGCAAGAACAACTATGAGTGATCAATATCGTAGCCCCCCCCCCCCCAATACAAATGGCAAATGGATAAACAATTACGTAATATTCATATATTTTTAGAACATCCAATCAAAACAACCTTTACAACTAATTATATTGTTTAAAATTGACCATTCATATGATCGTAAAACATTGTAAAAATGTGTTTAAAGAATTATTTACAAATTATTTATATGCGTATCTGGTGCATCATAATTGGTATCGTACATGATTTATATTACACTAAAACGTTTTCAATACGTGGTATGATATCAATTGAAAACCACACAAATTTAGGTTCTTATATCGTTTTAAAAAAAAAATCTTTGAAATACTTTAGGAACAGAAAGCATTTTCAATATATATTGTGATACTTAAAAAAATCAACCGAATTCACAATGCAACAAAGTTTTAGAAAATGTTCCCATAACTTATTTACAATGTTTTCATAACGTTTTCAAAAGTCACTTTGCTTCCTTTATCTAAGTGTCTGGCTGAAGGTCACAACAGCAGGTTTTTCTGCTGACTTGTCCTATTCATAGACGATATTTGTAACTTTGTGAAGCTATTTGTTAATGCTATATCATTTATAAAATTTTGTATTAAAAATAACAATTTCCTGTTTATTTATAAAACTGCATTTATCTTTTGCATTGTCAACCAATCTTTACCAATGGAAAACATTGCCTTAAACCCCCTACGAATGTCATTTAGTGGTGCATCTACATATAAAGAAATCCCTGGTAAATACCCCAAAATCGTACATCGCGATGCACCCAAAGTCTTGGGTATCTTATGACCTTGAATTTCAGTATCATTTTCTGTTGTTTCTCTACACGTTACGTGACATTTTCAACGTATTATGTCGGTGTAATTGCAATGTTTTCCATTTACCTGTCCTCCCCAGTCTCGCATTACACGGATTTTTGGTGATCGCACAATAGTCTATTGTCCTCCGAAGCGACAATCCTCCACTTCAAACCGGAAACATTGTCTTTCTCTTAATATCGTTAATGAACAATGGAATTTATATTAACATCAACACACTTATTTTGCAATTTTTTGCAGTTTTAGTAGTTGAAAGCTTACATTAATTTTAAATAAATCTTCTTATAGTTAACGGTGGCATCTCTCTCTTTTGGTACGTGTATTCATTCTTTTGAATATCGCAATTAATTACAATGAGTTGAATGGCAATTGCATGCATCAAAGCAAACCTCAAGCCGTCAGACATGTACATTTTTGAGAACGAATGAACTCAATTGTAAAAAACAAAGATTTCATTTACATTCATTTTGCATATCCTCTTACGGTATAAGCAGACATTTTATCGAGAATTTAATTTTGGCATTATTAGCGAGAACTTTGAGATCGCTAAAATTAGATATCGCTAACAATTCATTCAAAATAATTGATAGGGCTTTTCAAAGTAAAAGATTATAAAATCGCTAAAAAGAATTACTGCTAAAATAAAATACATGTACCACTTTTTATGGAGAAAAAGCAAAATTTTCGCCTCGCTAAAAATTCTACTTATACGGTATTTCATTTGAGCAATGAACAAATTTAATAGAAAATGTCACCTGTTGCTGTTGTTTTTATATTTATTATATCATATGCACTTTTTGCAATGTAAAAGCTAATAAACCGAAAAGTGATCAATCTCGTGTGTTGAATATAGAATACCAAAACAACAGTTTGGGAAACACAGACCCCTGGACACACCAGGGGTGGGATCAGGTACATTGTACCTAGGATAAGTCCTCTGCAACATCCACCGTGAGTGCATTGTCTTGATCAGGTAAACGGAGTAATCTGTGGTCAAAATAGTGTGTAAAAATTGCTTGACAATTGCTATGAGCCCCCTTTGGATCCAGGTTAAGATAGGTCCTCAGTACCCCCTTGTTCGTCATAAGAGGCGACTAAATTAGACCACAAAAACCGAGACCCCGTGTCACAACAGGTGTGGCACGATAAAGATCCATTACTGCTCAAAGGTCATACGCGCCGAACAGAGGCTTAAGTATTGCAGCCCTTCACAAGCAAATGGTGATGTCTGCATATGAGTGAAATATTCTCAAGCGGGAAGTAAAACAGTATACAATAAAGCAATCAATTGCTATGAAACACATCATAGAGAATATGACCCAATAGCTGGCCGTACTGGCAAAATAAGTCGTTATAACAACCATGGAATGTACGACGTACTGCCTTTAAACGTGGCTGTTGAAACCATTGCAACAACGTGTTTGTATGTAGCCTGCCTCGATTAAAAAAACTGATCACAACAAGCTCTGGCGTATCGAATATGTTAATAGACCAACATGTCATATGCAGGTGATGATTCCTACAAGAATAAGAAGAGTTGACGATGGAGAAGCAGAAATCGCCCCGTTTGTCATAAAAATGAGTTGTTGGTTTACTGTTAATGCCGAATTTCAATAAAATATCACAATAAGAAGCAGACTTGGAGGACTCTGTGATGTCCTTTATTTTTAGTTTACTTGGATATATTGAATCAACATATGAATGAAAATCATTAGTATTAATAGGTGAAACATTGCCAATATTTCGAAATGTTGAACAAACATAAAACTAAATACATTTCAAAGTGAAATTTTGTGCGTGGACCTCGACGTTAATTTTCAAAGCAGTCTATGAAGACACACTCCCACAACAATGGTCACTATGCCGTACACTGATCCACTGGCTCCATTTCCTATAAAATAAATATTCATCGAAACATATATAATGTAAATAAATGTATTGTCAGGTTAATTAGGAATTTAAAGACAATAGCAATAGACATCTGCAAGGTGCGTACTAATGATGAAACATATCATTACGATTAACACATTGTTTATTCGCCATTTTATATCCAGTAGACGTTGATTTGCCCATTTCATTATTAGAATTTTTTCTGAGTACTTATCTTACGGTACGTATAAACATCACAGTCGTGATTTAAGGAATAGCTACCTTCTCATTTGTGATATTCGACCGTTAATGCTGATTTAAAAGTTGCAAACTGAATTTTACTTGCGACGCATATCAATTCAGAAATGACGCATTTCTTCGTGATAATCTAGATATCAAAGTTTCATCCAAGGTTACTAGTAATTAGTGTTATTACAGTAGTAAATCATTGCATTAGAGTTTTTGCCATAGTTGATCATAATTTATGTTACCACAGTTAAATCTATGTCACAAATCTTTACATTATAATAAATCAATGTACCTAGGTTTTTACCGATGTAAACCATTGTATCAAGGTTTATTCCATGATAAGTATTGTGTCAAACATTGTTTGATGTTACCAGTATGTGATAAAATGAAGAAGAGTTCATTAAATGATTAATTCATTTGTTGATATTTTTATGTTTTCCGTCCCTTTAAGAATATTCAACTCATATTGACATGTCTTCATTGCCGGTAAAGGGCTGCGAATTTAGACATATGCTTAGCTCTTTGCAATGAGGGTTCTGTTGCGTGTCACACCTGTTGCTACACGGGACTTCAATTAAAAGGTGACATCCGAAAGACCCGTCATTCTCACTTTTAAATGTTGAGCTCTTGGCGAAGACGCAATCACTACCTATTTTAACGTATTAGGTTTGTCGCGGCCAGTACGAGCATGTGTCTTGAACTTGTGACCTCCTGATCACGAGGCGAGAGCTCTACCATTGAGCCGCAGAAATGAAACCATCATTTAAAACTATACAGTTCGCATACAATATCTAAGGGTGAAAAAGTGTGGTATATGATAAATAAATTGTTACATGCAAAAATCCATTTCAAAGGCAAACATGGACCCTTGAATACACAATTGGTGGGGTATAAATTGGCAAAGTAAACAATGTGTTAATCGTCAACATAGTCCCCAAAACATATATACAACGTCAAGAGTAGGGAAATACAGACTTCTGACAAAAGCAAAGGTAGGATCAGGTGCCATGGAGGTGTAAGAATCCTCTGCTGACCGGTTACACCCACCGTGAGCCCTTAGTCGAAACAAGGTTAACGGGATTAGCCGTTGTCAAATCTAGTAGGAAAATGATAGTGTAACAAAGGGTATGAAACAAATCAGTCAACATATGACTTAGTGATAATTTGTAATCGCAAACAAGGTCATCATAGAATATTCGTAGAATATGCAGGGGGTAGTGTTGCATTACCACAAAAAAAGGAAGTTGACGATTGCAAAGCGAAAGTCATCACGTTTATCATATAATATGGTTGTCAGTCTGTCATTATACTCTTTGTTACTTTGTTACTTCGCCATTTGATACTCACTATTAAGTAAAATATCCATACAGGAAGCAGACATGTCAGAATATGTTGTGTCCTTTATTTCGATTGCGTCGGGATATATCATATGGACAATACTATATGAAATTCTGATTGTTAATTGATAAGACATCATCAAATATATCTATATTAAGGTTGATGTGTAAAGGCAAAGATAACGAACAGTGATCAATCTCGCAAGTCCTAAATATAATCAAAAACAAGAGTTGGGCAATCACGGACCCCTGGACACACCAAGGTGGGATCAGGTGCCTAGGAGGAGTAAGCACTCCCTGTTGCACGGTCACACCCGCGTGAAGCCCATAGTCTTGTACAGGTAAACGGAAACAATCCGTAGTCAAATCAGTGTGAAAAACGGCTTAACAATGGCTATGAAACACATCAGACAGCATTTGACCAATGAGTAGGTCGATATTGATAAAACTAAATTGTTATAACGACTATAGAATAATGTGTAATGGATCAGATGTCTCTGAGGAGTAAGCATCCCCTGTAGAACCGTCACACTCGATTATAGACCATGCATGTGTGGTAGATGATTTGACTTACCACATCCCGCTTCTTTGAGTTGTTGTTTAGCAGTGTCGAACGCTTGGTTTATTAATGTGTTGCTTCCGGCGTTCAGATTGCAGTCAGTAACAACATTTTCAATGCAACCCAAATAGGTATGGCTGGCACTGTATGAAATAATAATATAAACTTTTCTGTATAATATGTTTTACAGATTTAAATAAGATGTTTTGTTGCAAGGAGATGTATATTTTTGCTTTCAGTTTTGTACACTGCAATTATAGCTAGTAATGAAATCAATGATAATGTATTTAGGCATTGAAATTATTGTTGCGTACAGATAGGCGAAGGTAACATCGTGTTAAACGTACATGCAATTGTAATCCCCCCAAAAATGTACAAAATCGAGTGTCGGGCAACACGGACCTCCGACAAAAGCGTAGGTAGGATTAGGTGCCATGGAGGAGTAAGCATCCTCTGCTGACCGGTCACACCCGCCGTGAACACGTAGTCGAAACAAAGTAAATGGGGTTACCCGTCGTCAAATCTTGTACAAAAATGACAGTCTTAGCAAAGGGTATGCAACAAATCAGTCAACATATGACTTAGTGATAATTTGTAATCGCAAACAAGGTTATTATAGCGACCGTAGAATTTGGGAAATGATGACTTTAAACGAGATTCGTTATAACCCTGCAGCTTCATCTTTTTTGTTAGTACAGAGTGATGTCAATCTAAAATATCTCACTTTCCAAAACTTCTCGTGTTAAAATCCCTATAAAATTTTCGAAAGGCATATGTAACTGAATGTATAAATATTTGTATACATGCATATGTGTAAAAGTATATGTAAATGTGTATGTGAATGCATATATGTAAATGTATACATGTATATATGAAAGTATATTTAAATTTTTATGCACCTGTACATTCAGATGTATACAATGTATGTCTGCGTATATGCCTATTTAGGAAGAACCACGTTTCCTCACCTGCAAATCTGTGGTATACCCGCGCCCGCTGACACAAGTGCAGTTTGAAAATTTGTAGCGCAGCTCTGTAGTTTGGTTGTTGTACATTCAAATGTATTCAGTGTATTAACACCTAATTCATGAATAAACACACCACATCTAAATATATCTAAAGATAA
>CAJDSM010012609.1:0-12132 GCA_903981925.1 Ostrea lurida | reverse complement strand
TGTTGTAATCACTTCAATAAATACATTCATGCGGTTATTTTTATATCAACAGATGCAGCTTTCAACTACTACTTTATCGATGGAAATGACATTGAAGTGGAAAATAACTGGGTTTTTTCAGACGGAACACCGCTTTCATTTCAACTGTTTGAGGATCTTGAGCCCAATGGAAGTACTGGTGAAAACTGCTTGGTAATTGCGAATGCAAAATACCACGATACAAAATGCTCCACATATTTAGCTAAATTTATTTGTGAAAATAATAACTGGCGAATATTTTGAAAATTTGGAAATCCGTGAAAATTTGTAAATGAAAAATTTTAAAAATTAAATTAAAGGTGTCTAATAGTTCGTCATTTTCAGACTAAATGCAGAACCACTTTTGTTATCATTACATGACGAATGATGCATTGGTGAAATAAAAAGCTTTTGAATAATGTAAACTAATCGAAGGATGTGTTTTTTATAGAATGTTAAGAAATCTTGCATATAGTAATATATAATTATATATATGAATACAGAGTCCTCTTCATCGGAGTAAATTTAAAAAAATAACGTCTATGAACACTTTCTTGTGAAATACGGCGCTTATATTGCGCGGCGGCTATACATAGCTATTGTTAATTATCATAGACTCTTACTATTTCAGACATGTTTTGCGCGTTAATTTAAACTGTGACGGTTATTGTCACATATCCACTGTTGACGTCATCAGTACTCTAATGTGTTGTCAGTGTGCGTATGTGTTGCCACGGAAAATAAACGACTGATGAATGACCCTGGTAACGCGGTCGGAATATTTCAAGAAAGTGTTAGAGTTATGTTTTTTTAACTATATATATATTATATATATATATATTATATATATACTAAATTATATATATATATAATTACAACTCGGAAATAAAGTATACTATATCAACTCGAAATAAATTATACTTTTCACATTATATTTTGCTTCGTATCTATATATTGTATTGAACATGGATGCTAACGGCAAACAAATAACTCAACGAACTTGCGAACAAAGGGGATTATTTCAGCTTTTCCATATCAAATTTGCAGATTTATACCATCAACTGGATATATGGTGTTTATAACTGATTCGATACACATTTTGTTTGTATATAATCAGATTTTAAGTCGAGGCAGGCTACTGACAAATAAGTTGGAGTTACATGGGTTTCAACAGCCTCGTTTAAAATCAGCAAGTCGCAAATTCGGTTATGATAATCGTTATAACAATCCAATCTATCATTACAACCTGTCATTGCTGTCTGGCATGTAAAGGAAAATATGTGATATCTTAATTTTGGTGCACCATGTGACACATTTTGAAAAATAATATCTCATCAGCGAGGCATGAAGCCTAAAGGTTTGGAAAACCAGGGACAATAAACAAGAAATTTATAGAAAACGGTTTGAAAAGTCTAATCCTCAAGCAAATAGCCAGTATAGAAAAAGACCAAAGCATGAGGGAGATACTCCTACGTTTCAGAAATGTCCAATGCTTTGCGACGCTATATGGAGTCATATTTTGCATCAAATCAAGATCGACTGGCTGGGCTTATGCTATCCTCGGAGACGAACGGACCATCCACCAGCAGTGATATTCACCCAGGAGTATAAATGAAAATGTGATACTAATTTTGATGCAACGTATGTATTCCGAAAAATAATTTCTCATCAGCGATGTTTGAAATGTAAAAGTTTGGAAAGTCAAGAACAATAAGAAAGGGGGGGTTTTATAGAAAAAGACTAAACAAAAGTCTAAACATCAAGCCAATAGCCAGTAAAGGAGGAGAATTTTCCAAGAGAGAGATACTACTACGTTTTAGAAATTTCCTGTGTTTTGTGTGAGCTTGTGGCGTGTGTGCGTGCGTAAGGGTCATCATTTTTAAGAATGAGGGCAGGCTATTCAGACAATTGCAGGGTGGTGTTGCGCAGGGGTTTACGGTCACGTTTAGAAGAGGCAGCTATTCGAGTAAATTTGATGTGGTCATTATGACTGAAGAGTGTGAGTGTTCCAATATTGACCTGTCATTGATGGCGTTCAAATGTTCGTGTGAGTAGGTTGTGTGTTCCAGCCATTGGTAGTCGTTATTATCAACACGTGATTTGACTACATTGTTCGGGTTTACACCTAATATAGATCTAATGCTCACGGGGGTGTGACAGCGTCACAGGAAGTGCGTACCTCCTCCTGATCGGCCGCCTGGTCACAGTCTGATGTGTCCAGGGTGAGTGTCTTGCCCAAACTATTTTTTGGATATTCTATTAGGATTCGAGAATCTGATCATGTTCGTGTATATTTGCCTTTACATGGAATTATATTTCGTATCAATTCGAGGCCTGTAGTAAGATACCGACTAAAGGTGAGGATAACGAACAGTGAACTCTCAAAAATCCTAAAGGGAATTAGGATTAAGATTAAGGAAAAGCATCATGGACTTTCTAGAGATGGAATCGGGTGTCTATGAGGAGTAAGTATCCCCTGCCGACAAGCCACATCCACCGTAAACCTTACATCTTGATCAGGTAAATGGGATAATCCGTAATTAAATCAGTATATATAAAGAACGGCTTAACAATTATTAAACATGTCATGCAACATTTGACCCAATGGCATATTTGCCTGATCGAGATATGGGTTCATGGCGGATGTGATTTGTAGTCAATGAATGGTTACTCCTCCTAGCCAGCTGGTCCTACCCCTGGGTCGGTATTCGCCATACTTTTAATTTTGTACTCCGTTTAGGAGTTATAAAATTTATCACTGTCCGTTAGACACACTTTTTCATGACTGAGCATAAAAATATAAATATTAATTTGTTCCATTTTTACTGAAGAAGCTATCGTCAGTGGTGTTAAATATGATATATAGAAAGAGCATATATTCTGAATTTCAAAATGGCTCGTATCGTCTTTTTTTTTTATTCGGTAATAGCCAATCATAAAGCGAGTATTTATTGGCACAACGAGAATCATTGACACTTTGAAAGCAATCGAAATTTGGTTCCAATGATGCGGATTTTTTGTTCAAATGGGTTTAGAGGATTTTGTCAGGAAAACGCATCGGACGATTTGAAAGATGAAAGGGATCATCGTTCTTATCAAAATTATTTCTATTATTGGTAAGTCAAACTTTGATGTAGTTAGTCACCCTGATGTAATATGTGATATGATTGTTAATCAGCTATTATCCACTTTTGGAAGCAAAAATACAACATCACAAACCAGAAAACAGCGCATTATTGGGGTCTTTCCAAACAAATTTGCATTTATTGATTGCCTTGTTATTTCAATGCCGATTGAAATATTTCTGTGACTGAATTCCATTCATATATGCATTTAGGAAGATAAAAAAATAAACATGATAGAAATTATCAGTGTAGGTATTTAGTTGAGTGTATGAATATAGTTGAACATGTATATACATATATATGCCAATGCTAACAAATATCATAACATGAAAAGTTTGCATTCCTCTTACTTATGACTATGTCTTAACTTACTTTGAATTTGGACGAAAATTGTTTATATCAATCTGTAAATATTCAATTTAAGTTTGATGTTTACCATTTTTCCGTGACATGCATGGAAATGTACATATGTACATAGTCTGAGTTTAAAAATCAATATGTATCCCCAATGTATTTGTAAGTTACAAACCATTCAAGCTGCATTTGAACTTTTTGCAATTGAGTATAGATAGATAAATAGATAGAGAGATAGAGAGATAACATAATATAAATTGGCGAAGTTAACAATGTATCAAATGCAATCATAATAAATAACCATATATACAAAGTCGAGTGTAGGGCAACACAGCGAAGGCAGGATCAGGTGTAATGGAGGGGTCGGAATTCTCTGCCAACCGGTCACATCCACCTACACTCAATTTTGTCTATTTTATTATGATTACGTTAAATATTTAAATGACAAAAAGTAAACTGATTTTTTTTAATGGATGGAGGTGTACCACCAAGAAAAAAACGGAAACTCTGCCTTCACATCATGCATTAGGCGCAATAATACATTTCCAGGGTTTCTATCTGTGGCTTACCTGCATCCACGAAAAAAAAAAATTCCTTAACCATAAAGTGCATTTAGTGGACTGATTCTTACAGGTGATGTGTATATGTTAGGAAGGCCGGCTCTCTTTCATGGAATGAATATGAATAGTTCACAATTCGCTTCAATGCAACCATTTCTACTGTGGGAGACGAATAGCTCATCAAATCAAGAGTGCGCAGCTAAATGTCTAAAACAAACATCGTGCCTCTCCTTCATGAGAGATGAAGTATCTGACGCCTGTAGAATATTCTCCGTCAACATTAACGTAACAACTGGAATGACAGTAGCCAGTTTGCGGATATACCAAAGACAACGTAAATATCATTTTGAGACTTCTTTTAATTAGTGGTCATTATGCAGCATCACATACAAATATGAATGATATATACATAACATATTTAGATATAATTCATAATTAATTGGATATAGTGACGTGCGAAGATTTTGGTTACATCAGTTTACAATCCACAAAGAAGTGTATTAAGCCACACTATACGGAAACGTCGTGGATAAAGGCAAACGAGACGTGTGCCTCTGCTGGTGGAAAGATCCTAAGCATAACAACAGAGGAAATGTATCATGATGTTGTACAGACAGTCTCCCAAACAGGTATTTATAAATCTAGCATGTTTTATGTAAGGCGTAGGAATATTAACTACTCAGGTATCAAATGAGATGCTACTGAAACGTGGTGTTAATGATTTATCAGGAAAGATGAACTGAGAGGGCATAGAAGCCATTCCAATTTCCATCTCGAGCTTTGTCTCACTATTATTATGACATTATCCTATATAAAATCCATCAATTGAAATCGAAATAAAACTAAAGAGTCTTCCACATTATTTCATATTTTATTTCTATATTTTACTAACTACTCAACTTCACGACAAACGGGACGATTTCATTTTATTCTCAGATACTCATATGCTTACTAGATATGTGTTCTCCTGCCGTTTGGATGTTTACGTGTATGTAAAGGCAAAGATACGAACAGTGACAATCTTGTAATTCCCAAATAGAATACAAAAACAAGAGATTGCACCAGAGTGGATCATGTGCTAGGAGTAGTAGCATCCCCTGTTGACGGTCATACTGCCGTGAGCCCATAGACTTGATCAGGTAACGAAGTCAAATCAGTGTGTGAAAACACAATGGCTATTAAACACATCAGACAGCATTTGAGTCAATGGTCGGTATACTGGTAAACTAAATGTTATAACGACCATAGAATTTACGAAATGCTGCTTTAAACGTGACTGTTGAAATATACTGCAAGTAGTAATACCAATTTCGAAAGTAAATAATCACATGGAATTCCTATTATATTACGTTGTGTCGTTGGTCGTAGGTTTGCAAATGTGGCATTGTTTTTGTTTTCACTTTTTATAAACATTTTTTTCGCTCACATATTGTATTTCCTACATTTACATATTTAAAGAGAAGCCGCTTTTAATGCATTTAATCATCTTTTCCACTGACGACAGGCGCACGTTGTCCCACCTCAGCATTCAAATTCCACTACCAGTAAATGCACCTCCTACACAGAAGAGTTTGTATCTCTAAACTAACGTAGTGTTGTTTAATATGATTCAATACTTCAATCAAAACATCTGCAACTGGCTAAGAGAGCTTATACTGATACATGTACCTAATCGAAGGGAACCTAGGGTAAAACGTTTTTAATATATAGACTCTCAATCAATCAGAAAGTTTGGAATAATTCAATTATCTTTACAACAAGCATTATGAGAGTATTGTAAAACAAATACATGCCCCTACCATCACCCCCTATTTATTAGAGAATCCATTGTATGTAAAACTATGTATATTTGTACGAGCGGTCAGATATAGACCAAATTATATATTCAATTTTTAGTCTCGTGGAGGCAATCTTTGTAAACAGAAGCGGTGAATCAGACGAATTGTGTATAGTAGTAGCTTTGTATATATTAATCAATATTACATGTTTTCATTTTTTTAAATTTAAAAATGGCAGAGAGGTACACAGACTACAAGAAATAATGCAGTCAATAATGAGACTAAGTTTTACCTGATTTTTCAAGATGCATACCAAAGTTCAGCTTCCAAGATTAAGGCATGGTAAAATACGTCTCAAAACAAAAAAATAAAATTCAATTAATCTTAAGTCTTGCCAGTTTTGTTTAAATAGGTCTTCATATCCAAACTTAAAAATAAGATAACCACATGTTAGATTCCTAAGTAAAAGCATGATGGGAAAAAGTCTGGAAGCTATATTCGACACATTGGCCCATCTATCTCATCAAAAATCCCTAACTCAAACAGTAGCAAACAATGTACTTATATCAGCTTCCCAGTTTAGAAAAGCGGAGGAAATAACGCTGAATAGATAATTGAATAACAGACAGACGGAAGAGGAATAATGTAGTTTCTTTTGATTTCTCCGGTATGGATTAATAATATCCATTAAATTGCCAAGCCCTGCCCTACTGTAAAATATCAAAATTATATATAAACCAACTTGAAAGTATATCATGTTCTTTCAAATGTTTATACAAAGAAAGAATTGTTCCGAAATTGTGCTATCCCTGGAAGCAGATAATGTAATTGTAATTATGTGCTAATGTTAAATATAATGACCTTGTTTGCAATTACAATTATCTTTAAGTCATATGTTGATGATTGTTTCATACCTCTGTTAGACTGCATTTTATACTAGATTTGACTACGGGCAATCCCGTTATTTTATTTTGACTAAGTGCTCACGGGGTGACGGTCAGCAGGAGCTATCCTCCATCACTGATCTACCTTCGCTTTGTCGGAGATCTTGTTGCCTACACTCGATTTGTATATATGTTTTTTTTCGAATTATGATTACGTTTGACACATGTAATTCGCCACTTTGTATATACATCACAGAGCAGCGTTCGACTTCTACTTTATCGACGGAAATGACAACGAAGTGGAAAATTACTGGGTTTTATCAGACGGAACACCGCTTTCATTTCTACGGCTGAATGATGGTGAACCCACTGGAGGAGTGACTGAAAACTGTTTGCTGATCGCCTCTGCAATGTACCATGATGCATCATGCTATGCATTGTCTGCTAAGTTTATCTGTGAAAAAGTATTTTGACGATCAGTTTGAAATTTTGGGATTTCGCGAATATTTGTACATGTCAAATTTGACTCAACTATTCTTCCACTCTTTGGAAAATTAAAGATGAATTTTTCAGTTGATTGATTGATTGATTATTTGTTTGTTTTTCGTCCCGTTGAGAATATATCACTCATATTGAGAGGTCACCATTGCCGGTGAAGGGCTGCAAACTTAGACCTATGCTTAGCACTCATGGTTTTTAGCAGTGAGGATTCTTTTGCGTGCCACACCTGCTGCGACACGGGACCTCCGTTTTTAAGGTCATATCCGAAAGACCCGTGATTCTCAATTATAAATACCGGGCTCTTGGCGAAGGAGCAATCACTAACTATTTCAACGTCTTAGGTTTGACGCAGCTGGTGCGAACATGGGGCTCGAACACAGGAACAACCCCAACCCCACCCCACCCCACCCCCCGATCACGAGGCAAGAGCTCTACTACTGAGCCACCGCGAGAGCATGTTCTGTGTATAAAAAAAATAAAAACAGAAATAGAAGGGGGGCTAAACTTTACTTTCAGACTAAGAGACTTCCAGATTAAGAGAGGTGCCCGGGTATCAAAGTTGCCCCGACTTAAGACATCTTCTTTTTAGGATTTTTAGAGGAACCAATTGATAATACTTTAGTGGAAATATTAGAAATGTCTTAAATACGTATGTGAAAACTGGTACCTTACCTGAAATAATTGCTTCATTTTTTGGAAGACAAACAATCTTGAATACAACTTTTTTTGTTAATTTTGGAATAATCCATTAATGTTTCAAATATTAAAAATGAGCTTCGGGCTCCAAGCCTAAAGCAACTGATGACTGGAGCAAGTTTCTTTTTGGATCAGGTGCAATGAACTGTAAATCCAAAATTTAATTTACTACATGTATATCGCATGCACCACCTTTATAGAAATCGACATCTACATTGTATATGGGGCAAACCGCAAGCTTAATGTGCACACATGATGGTGCCAAACAATATTTAAAATGTAGATTAAAATATGAAAAACTCCCATTCAAAAGTTCGATCACAAGTAAGAGTCATTACTTTGAACTAAGACACTTAATTTGCAGGCACTATACATTTCATAAAACAATACTGAATAACAATCTTGTTTTTAAAATGGCTGACTTCTCAATAATTCCATTACAATATTCAGATTTTGACTTAATCTTACGATGTTTCGTTCTCCGGAGATACAAATAATACATAATTAAGAGTAGAACAAATATGGATCCCTGGGCACACTAAGGGATGGGATTGGGTGCCTAGGAGGAGTAAGCATCCCCAATTGACGTGTGACCCATATATCTTGATCATTTAATCCGCAATCAAATCATTAATAAAAGGCGAAGATATTGAACAGTTCCTATACCGAATACAAATTAAGAGTTGGGCGAACACAGACCCCTGGATATACCCTGGGACCAGGTACCTAGGAGGGGTAAGCAACTCCTTGTCGACCGGTCACATCCGCCGTTAGTATGTAAAGAACGGGCTTACAATGGGTATCGTTGGTTGGTTGGTTGGTTTACGTCACTTAAAGATTTTTTCACTCATATGGAGATGTCACCAGTTGTAGGTGAGCCAATTAATACATTGTTACTTCGCCATTTTATATATCTAAGCCCTATGTTTAGTGCTTGCGGCTATGGCAATAAGGCTTCTTTAACGTGCCAATGTCTGCCAAGACATGGGACCTCCATGTTTAAGGTAATATTCGAAAGATCCCTGTTTTGCCCTTTCTAAATGCCGAGCGCTTGTTGAAGGAGCAATCACTATCGTGGCAAGTACGGGCTTCTTAAAATCACTGTGTTCAAACATGTATGACATAACATAATAATAGCACTCGATTTCAGTTACTCAAATTCTTTTATCAAATATGAAATATGTGAAACGCAAAACCGGCACTTAAAGCTCCACTGAATGTGACTTGTAAACTATATAATGACATAAGTATCCCTCTTGTCCTATGTAATTTTTATACGGTACATGAAATATTATATATATGATGAAGTATCAAAATGGCGGATATGTGCAGACAAGTACCCATCCATTATCTTTCGTTCAGTTGAAGGAGAAAAATGTGTTGATAAATCACGTGACTTATATTCCACAAGTAATGGATAAGATTACATGTCATTGACTTTTCGTGTGTGTGTATGAAGGATAACATGGTGTCTGCATTGAGTGATTTATTCATAGGCATTACTATACATTGTCCGATTTAAAAAAAAGATTATAAAGAGTCAGACACGAATTTACCCTTCATTTTCCGTCTACAAACTTTACGACTACCAGCTGAATACACTTAAATATCTAATGATAATTAGAGATGCAATAGTACACAGAGGTTTATACTGTATTTGCCTCTAAGATAACGTACCACAATACATGTATATTCAGACGAGGGACGATAGAAATACGAACAGTCACCGAAGATAACATTTAACGAGACCCTCTTATCAGTGTCGATGTTAGTCGTAATATTTATTGTTCATAAAGCAGCATTTCAATCACCAAGGCCAAATAAACATGACATCTTTAAAGGAAATATTCGAAGGATTACCTCTGGACCCGCTTCCATCGAGGAAGTCACGTGACGAGACTATTGCCCACGCTCCTGCGAGGACCCCAAATTTAAGTCCCGATGAGCAAGCGGTAAGGAAGTTTTCATTTGTTTGCAATCCGTTATAGACATACAATGAACATGTGTGCTGATGTGAAAATGTAATGCATTGAAAATCCATAGCTATACATAGAGCCCCATAGCAATATCATATTTATATTTGATAGCCATGAAAACAAAACAAGAAGATATTACCCCATTCTCTGGAAGAAACTAATGACAATGTACATAGGTCTATCACAATATGTAGAATTCTTTAAAATTTAAAGACCACCAGAGTTAAATGAAGATACCCTAATTCTATAAATTCACAAATTACCAAACTTTTGCAGGCATTTGCATCTAGGTATTAGTTTATACTTTTAATATTTATAATGGGGGATTTTCAATGCAAGTCAAATTACAAGAAGTGACATAAGAGTTTTAGCACTTGGAGAGCTAACAAAATAAGAAAATAATATATTCTAAAACATCTGCTCACACGACATCCCTGTATTGATTATAAAGATACACCATTTCTATTTGTAAATGTTTTGATCAACTGAAAGCCATAGCCATATACCACAGTGCCCATTATCGCCAAAATTCATATTTTACCAGATATCTCCACTACTGAACCTTTTTTTACGTGCCCCTGAAGAAATTTGATAAAAAGTTAAAACCAGAATGAACTAGTTTTGAATCGCTCTAAAATTAATTAATATATTTCGAAAAATTCGTTATTGAAATTACACAAGGACTTTCGCGCTTTAAAAAATATACATGTATGTTGGCATGAATTTAAATCATCATATAATTTCAAAGTTGAAATTCATTTCTTTACATCTACATATTCTAGTTTTAAAACAAATTTATCGAAACGCATATGTAGATCATTCACATCTGTATCGGATTGAGGAAATACGTAAAGATATTAAAGGTAAAAACATTACAAATGTTTATGTCAAAAATGAACAACTTAAGATTTAAATTGTGAAATTCCCAGCTGGCCTTGGAAAATGCTTTGAGATATTTTCCACCCGAAGTTCACAAAACCCTTGCAGAGGATTTTGCTGAAGAACTGAGGAAATATGGACACATCTACATGTACAGATTTATGCCAGAAACTCAGATGAGGTACTTTTTACACAGTAACGTTTCTCTATTTATTTATTGACTGAACTTACTTGGTTTTCATATCATTATCGTTAAACACTACGATTACTTAACCTGCAAATAAATTATTCAATTAATCATTCTTTAAATATGTATCATGTACTGTAATACACCTTTTGAAAGACAGTTCATCTTAGATATTGATCATGATACAGGTATAGTAGATGAAAAGAAAAGAAATCAAAGAAACCGTTTATTCATGTAATTTTTTTCTTTAAAGAGCGTACCCAATAGATGAGATTCCCGCGCGAACCAGGCACGCGGCTGCCATCATACATATGATTCTGAATAACCTTGACCCCTGTGTAGCTCAGTTCCCTCAGGAACTAGTTACCTATGGAGGGAATGGACAGGTGTTCTCAAATTGGGCTCAGGTAAAAACAATTTTATCGGATCATGTGTATTCTTATTTGCAGTGTATGGAATATGCATAACACAGAAGTCTGAATTTTACTTCAAAAACAGAAGCAGTAAAATTTGTTAGTTTCAACCTTGTTTTAATTTAATTACCTGCGCCGGAAGCGGTGAGAATTACATCGGTAGGACAGGAAACACTTTAAAAAAAACAACACCACATGTTTACAAGCAAACAAAAAACTGCACCTAAACATTGACTAGAATTAAATTGTTAAGTGTATTTTTAAACACACACACACACACACACACACACACACACAAGAAAAAGAACTTATACTCAAAGCAATTTCACAAAAGATAACATTCTTTTAAAATAGCCTTTCTGTTTTAAATACTTTCAATATTTCGAAGAATCAGGATCAATTTGAATAACCGTACCTTTATTAGATTCCGAAATTGCATTAAAACCCTTACAAACAAAGATACATTGTTGGTCCCAGTAAGTGCTCTACCAAGCCTCTTTCTTTACTTTGAACTACTAACAGCTATTAAAGAGTCTCGTCAAAGATATTGTTCCACTACATAGTGGTGTCAATCAGATGTGGATTCTTAAAAATTCTAAAGAGCTTTTGGATAACCTAAAATCAAGAGACTTTTCTAAAATTGACTGCATCAAAACGTATGATTTCTCCACACGTTATACAACAATTCCTTACGATGAATTAACATCTAGGCTTTTTTCAGATTATAGATAAATGCTTTTGAAACAAAAACGGCAGTATCG
>CAJDSM010012608.1:0-21306 GCA_903981925.1 Ostrea lurida | reverse complement strand
AAAATAAGGAGGAAATTGCTTCTCAAAGTTCAGCTTAAGAAAACCTGCGATAAACGCTTTGTGACTATTCATCTGATACTCCAACCGACAAGTTGTGCTTATCAATTGAAGTCTGCAAGAAGCTGAAATTGCGATCTTGAAATTTATCCAGAGAAAATCGTTTGCAGCTGAAATTGATGAACTGAAAAAGGGACATCATGTGAAGCAAGGTAGCAACATCCGAAAACTCGACCCTATTTATGACAATGGACTTATTCGTGTAGGAGGTAATACATAGAGCCAGTATGCCTTTAGAAAACAAACATCCTATCATTTTGCCCCAGAATCATCATGTGTCAAATCTGATATTGAGACAGATACATCTTGAATTGAACACAGCGGTAGAAATCATATGCTCAATGTTACGACAGAAATACTGGTTGACACATGCAGCTTCATCCATCAGGAAGTTGATTTCAAAGTGTGTAGTCTGTCGTCGTCAAAGGTCCAAAGTTGGAGAACAGAAAATGGTCAATTACCAGAAGATCGTTTAATACCTGATGAACCACCATTTTGTAGAGTTGGAGTGGACTATTTCGGCCCGTTATGAAGTGAAGTTGAAGAGAAGTCACGTTAAGCGCTATGGCGTTGTTTTCACTTGTCTTACCATCGTGCAGTGCATTTGGAAGTTGCATCGTCTTTGTCAACGGATTCATACATCAATGCTTTGCGTCGCTTCATAGCACGGAGAGGTCAAAAAAGAAAATCCGCTCGGATAACGGGACCAACTTCGTGGAGCAGATCGAGAATTAAACAAGCCAAAATGACTGGAATGTGTCACAGATTCATGAAGCAATGTTGCAACGAAACATTCAATGGCAGTTTAACCCTCCAGCAGGATCCCATCACGGCGGAGTTTGGGAGAGAATCATCAGGACTATCAGAAACGTTAGAATAGTACTTCGTGAGCAAATTTTGGATGACGAAGGACTAATACGCTCATGTGTGAGATAGAGTCCATTCTCAATGGTAGACCCATAACCAGAAATTCTGATCTCATAATGATCTGGAAACGTTGACGCCAAATCATTTGTTGCTCATGAGACGGCAGCCAAATTTACCGCCTGGTGTGTTTACGAAAACAGACATGCAACTATTGCAGACGTCGCTGGAGACAAGTACAGTACATGGCTAATTATTTTGGCACCGATGGATCAAAGAATATTTACCATTATTGCAAGAACGTCAGAAGTGGCATACCGTGAAACGGAACTTGAAGGTCGGTGATGTCGTCTTGGTAGCTGATTCTAACGCTCCACATAATTCATGGCCCATGGCTACAGTTCTTGAGACTATTCCTGATCGTTTCGGCTTGGTGCGCCAAGTGAAAGTGAAAACAGCAACAAACATTTTGACGCGTCCAATAGACAAACTCTGTTAATTCTCGAGATGGATGAACCTGACTTGTAAAGTAATTCAGTGACTGAAACTGTTGTAATTGATGTCGAACTTATCATTGAAGTTCTATTTGCTATGTATATTTCATGTATTTTTCGAATTAAGTGTTTTTGTAATTGTGTCACATAATGTTCCACAATTAGGGGCTGGATTGTTACGGCCATTTTACTAGTCTACTGTACTGTAGGTATTATTATCATTATTTTTGGAATTGTAATTTTGGTAGCAATTGTGTCACGGAATGTCCCACAGTTATGGGGTTGGGTTTTAATGACCATTTTTTCTTGGCGCCAAAATTATATGTGTATTACGTCACAAACTTGAGCACATAGTTTTTTGGTGTATGTGTTGTGCACGGGCTCCGAGTTTCGCTGGAGAGGAGTCGTGACGATAATGTTCTGTACTGAATAATTGCTGAATTAGGAGGAACTACTTATTCGTAAATCGTATGAGACGTATGTGATGTATGCAACATATGGAACATGTGATGTCATACAGTTAACATGCAAATAAAGCCAGTCATACGCATATTACGCATATTACGAGGTTTCTTGTTGAATATCTCTGGGCAGCAAACAGTACAGTAATATTTCTGTTCTCCCTCGGCTTTTTACAACTGATTGTCATGAGTTTCAATACATGTACAGTGCAGTACTTATCAAAATTAAAATGTCATATTTCAATGTTTTGGATTTCTTCTGGCTAATTTATACATGTGAATTAATCTTCCTCATTCAATTCTGCCTTTATCTGAAAGTCAAACTGATCACAGCATTCTACAAAACCAATTTATGTAGTCAGTACATGATAACATATGTCAAAATGTTTGTCTCAAGACTGAAAAAAACAGTAACCTATGTTTAAAATCAGGAATGAGCGTTTAATAAGAAAGAATTAATAAATCTTTAGTGAGTGCACTCGCAATACCCCACTATATCACTGTTGAATGTCGGGGGAAGACTATAGATATACCCTTCATGCTTCACAGAAATAAATGCTGGAGTAACTAAGCACTTTCATAATACAAACAACTTCCCTTAATTTCCAGGAGATCCATCAACAAGTGAAAGCACTATCCAGACAACAACATGTTATACACAAAAATCCATAATATTTAACCAAGCTAGTCCCCCTCCCCAGAAACTGGTCCCCCTTGACGGTTGTCTCTAACAAGATGTGTTTGTGAAACACTGATGACAACATGCTGCATACAAAAATCCATGACATTTAACGAAGCCCCCTTCCCCAAAAAGTGGCTACCCTTGATAGATATCTCTAAAGTTTTACAATTACTAACAACTTCCCAGAGTTTCTTGGAAATCCATTCACAAATGGAACACTATCCAGGCAACAACATGCTATGACACACGGACAGACTGACAGGTAAAAAAAAACTACATACCCCAGCAACTTCATTGCATGGGGTATAATGCATAAAATATCCAGGCCTGGACCAGGTGTATAATGCAAGGGTACTGTTTATAGGTATTTGTATCATATTAAATTTATACACATCTAATTCCTTGTCCAATGGCAGTATTGGAAGCGCACATCCAGTTTTTATTAGCTCACCTGAGCCGAAGGCTCAAGTGAGCTTTTCTGATCAAAATTTGTACATTGTCAGTCGTCTTCGGCGTTGTCGTCATAAACTTTTCACACTTTCATCTTCTTTTCCAGAACCATGCACTGGGCCAAATTCAACTAAACTTGGTACAAATCATTCTTGGGTGAAGGGGATTCAAGTTTGTTCAAATGAAAGGACTGAGCCCCCTTCAAAGGGGAGATAATTACGAAAATGCAAAATTAGGGTGGTGTCATTTAAAATACTGGGCCAGAAAAGCTGAAGTTTATATGAAAGCTTTCTGATATAATGGCGAAATCAAGACCCCCAGGGGTACGATGAGGCCACAATAGGAGATCAAAGTTTTACATGTGAATATATATAGGGACAATCTTTAAAAATCTTCTCAAGAACCACAGGGCTAGTAAAGCTGAAATTTATATCAAAGCTTCCTGATATAGTGGAGCTTCAAGTTTGTTCGAATCATGATCCCCAGGAGTATGATGGGGCCACGATAGGGGATCAAAGTTTTACATGTGAATATAAAGGGAAAATCTTCTCAAGAACCACTGGGCCAAAAACCCTGAAATTTATATGAATTTCAAAGCTTCTTGATATAGTGGAGATTCAAGTTTGTTCAAATCATGACCCCCGGGGGTACGGTGAGGCCACAATAGGGGATCAAAGTTTTACATTTGAATATATAGGGATAATCTTCTCAAGAAATACAGGGTCAGAAAAGCTGGAATTTATATGAAGTCTTCTTGATATAGTGGAAATTCAAGTTAAGTTCAAATCATAACCGCCAGGGGTACGTACGATGGGGCCACAATTGGGGATCAAAGTTTCACATGTGAATATATAAAGGGAAAATCTTTAAAAATCATCTCAAGAACCATTGGACCAAAAGAAACAATATTTACCTAAACGCTTCCTGATATAGAGTAGATCCAAATTTGATCAGATCATACCTCCCGGGGGTAGGGTAGGGCCATAATAGGGAATCAAAGTTTTGCATAAAATGTTCTCCAGAATCCCGGAGTCAGTTTTTAGGAAACTTGAAAATTCTTAAATTATTACTGCTGAGCCAGGGCCAAGGTCACTCAGGTGAGCGATGTGGCCCATGGGCCTTTTGTTTGTATGGGGCACACACATTGTAAATACACTTCGAGTGTGTATCAAATGTATCTAGGGGTACTTTTTGGTACATATACATTGCAATTGACTGTTAGTTCAGGGCTTTGAATTGTGCAAGGGTACCGTTAAGCACAATTTAAAACCACATCCAGCCCCTGTTTATTTTTTAAGGATACGACCAGACTTGCACAGGGGGGCAGATGAGTTATATTGCCTGTTCCTGGGAGTTCATGTAGAGCACTTGACTAGAGGGTCAGGAGGCCCGGGCTCAAATCCTGTCTGGTTCTGTGCATTTTCATTTCCGATAAGATGAGCAGCAGTCCCTAAAACTGACAGGTGAAAAAGCCAGTCAGTGGATAAAGACCTAAAGTCAAATGTGGAGACATTTTAGGAATAATGAACATGTAGTCAGACGGATTTAATCACCAATTCCAGAGAGCTCGGTAGAACACCCAACCAGAATTTTTTAAGTCCAGGATCAAATCCCAGTCTACTGTGTGTTCTTCCTTATTGTATACCCATGGGGGTTCGGGTTAGAATAGGTCCCCAGCATCCCCTTGCGTATCGTGAGAGGTGACTGAATGAGGCGGTCCTTCAGATGGGACCGGAAAAACCAAGGTCCCGTGTCACAGCAGGTGTGACACAATCAAGAGATCCCTCCCTGCTCAAAGGCCCTGAGTGCCGAACATAGGCCTAAATTTTGCAGCCCTTCCCCTGCAATGGTGACTTCTCCATAATGATACGAGTGAAATATTCTTGAGTGGGGCGTAAAACAATAAGTAATCAATCAATCCTTCCTGTAGCTTGCACATCTTAAATTCGTATCTATATAATATGTCAGGGTATCATTGGGTATTATTATACATTAATTATATATGTAAATGTACTCTTGGATCTACCCAATGGAAATCTTTATCAGACTCTAGCCCCTGTTTCTTTTATGTAAGACTGTTGTTGAGTATACACATTGTAGATCTGTTGACAGAACTGTTCCAGGCACAAAAAAAGCTAACGGACACATGGAGGGTACATAATTTGAATTAAAAGAAGTTATGAATTGTATGAATGTACACATACAATTGTAAACAAATAGTGTCGCTGAAGAGCATACAAGATGTGCTTCTTGAGTAACAACAAGATAGAACCAATCTGAACATGTGTTATTTAATTTATCACATTTTAAAATATGACAAACATAGCTCATTCTTATTCACATACTTAAAAATTAATCAATAAGTGGACTGATACTTTGCACAGACATGTTAACTTGTCACTTATGAGTAATGTTATATACACTCCATTCAACTTGTGTTCTACAAAGTCTACATTTTCACTCTCAGCACTTTCTTTCTGAAAAAGAAAAAATTTAAAATCATTGCAATTAGCCAAATTACATCAATTTATTTCTAAATTTCCTAATGATTATATTTCTATATTTCCTAAATGTCGGATTACATTTCTAAATTTCCTAAATGAACACATTTCTAAATGATTACATTTCTAGGTTTTCTAACTGAATACATTTCTAAATTTCCTAAATGATGACATTTCTAAATTTTCTAAATGATTATCATTACATTTCTAAATTTGCTAAATGATGCACAATGTCTAGATTTCCGTAATGATCACATTTCTAGATTTCCTAAATGATTACATTTCTAAATTTTCTAAACGATCACATTTCTAGATTTCTTAAATTATTACATTTCTAGATTTCCTATATGATTACATTTCTAAATTTTTTCTAAATGATTAGTACATTTCTAGATTTCCTAAACGATTACGTACACAGTACCATTTGTAATCAGCTTGCGCTTGCGACATTTCCTGTAATTTCTGCTACATTAGCCGCATCAGCTGCTGACAATTCATTGGCCACCAGGATCACCACAGCAAAAACTCCCCAGCTCTTGACCACCTTCCTGCAAATTAATTCACAAAGGACAATTAATGCAAGTGCTCAACACGTGTTACTAAGTTCTAACAATATCAGTGCAAACCTTCTATGATCATTCTATATCTGAATAATCTCCCACAAGAAAAGCTGGTGCATTTCAAATGATCGATTGTCAATATATGCATATCAACTATAGATGCATTCTACATGGGTATATAATTAGTTCAAAGATTATGTCTTGTTTAAAATCCTTGACATCATAAACCGAGATAATTCGGGACAACAACTTGTTTTATCTTAGATTTTACTTTTGCAGCTAAATAAAAATAATTACCAAACAAATGGATTTTTCCATAGTGCTTTTGCTACATCCTTTGCTCCCATGTTAAGTTTCAATAAGCCTGGATATACTCAAGAAAAATCTACCGTTTTCACGTGTTTACAAAAGACATGAATTGTCTAAAACCCGAACCATATCCGAACAACAATCCCGGTATGATCTGACATTAGAAGTTCATTGCACCAAATATCATGAATATACTAGCAAAAAAAAAATTAGCAACATTTTTTTAACCCCTTGAAAATGTTCACTATTGTAAAAATTCAAAAAAATCTACACACATAATGACATCCAACTTTTTTTTCAGTAAACCAAAGGACGTTTTCGCAAAATTGAATTTTGACGGAACAACTCGAGATAGGAAAAAAAAATTAACTCGTCAAAAATTCAATAGACAACTTTTTTGGTATCTCCTGTTTGCAAAGTTCTTGGAAACCACGATCAAACGAGATTTTTGTTGGGGGGGGGGGGGGGCAAAAATTAGCGATGAATCAAATTTTTAATTTATTTACATTTTTTCGAAAAACTCCCTTTTCACTCTTTTCTTTTCCGGCTCATTCAATATGTCTGAAGCCCTTAACAGTGCCTGCATGCACGACCGTGTCTGGCAGATGGTTCTAGTCAATATATGTATTTACAAAAAATGAATGTTTATATTGTGGTGTCACACTGTTAGGCTAGTCCTTTGGTGTTGTTGCAAACGTGTTTATTCACAATGTTCACTGTTTGGTGGTCACAGTATTGTTTTGGTTTGATTTTGCGTTTTCCAATTGAAAATATTGTAGGAAGGATTCAGGGAGCAGCACTCTGACGTGACAGCCCTCAACCACTTTGTACATTAGTATGAGTCGTAGGCTTGTTCTTCGTTCTTTCAGGTGTCTAATTCCAGGTCCTTTCTCATCGCTGTTATGGATCCAGGACTTCTGTTCTTGTAATCTTTCTTTATGAATCTTATTACCCTGTTTTGAATTTTTTCAGTTTGTCGATGTCACCTTTTTTGGTATGGGTCCAGATTGTTGCTCCATACCCATGATAGATCTGACGAGATATATGTAGGCTGATTTCTGCAGCTTTCTGTACAATTCTTAAGTTTCTTCTCAAAAAGTCCATGGTGGCAATTGCTTTTTTACAGATGTTAATATTATATATGTAGGCTCCATTTAAGGTCATTAGAAATTCTAGACCGAGGTACGGGTTGTTTTGTACTTGGAGTATGTGGTTATTTAATTGGTAAAGCTTTGATGTTTTCTGGTTTATTATATTGACATTATATAGAATTTTTTGGCATTAAATCGCATGCCCTACTTATTTGCCCAGACTTCAAGATTTTCTGAAGGTCCTTCTTAGAATTTGTTGGTCATTTTGGTCGGAGATAGTACGATATAGTAGGCAATCATCCGCAAATAAGCGTACCGAAGAGTTGACAGCCTCCGGTAAATCGATCGTTGATGTGGCATTGAGAACAAGATGGGTCCAAGGACAGTTCCCTGTGGTATTCCGAGTCTACAGTAGTTTCATCAGATTCTACTCTTTTACTATTGTTTTCATCGTTCTTGTGGTTAGGACATTTGTGAGCTAAATGTGAATTGATCCCTGGATGCCATACTGATGTATTTTTGTGGAGTAGTTTGTCGTGAGGAACGGTGTCAAAGGCTTTCGAAAAATCTAGGATGGCAATATCCATTTGGTGTTTTTTATCATATTCTTTTAGGAAGTCATTTATTGTTGTTAATAGTTGTGTCTCACATGAATATCCAGATCTGAAGCCAATGATTTAGATTTGTTAGGATTTTGTTTCTTTCGAGGTGTTTTATTGTATGTCGACAAATACCAGGATTTTGCAGGTGACTGAGGTAAGGCCAAAAAACAAAAATGTGTGTTTACTGTCATCCGACCGACCCTATTTTTTCATCCCTACCCTAACACGTTTTATTGGAAAATTTTGTAACTTTTCAAAAATTGTGTCTTTCTCCAAAGCCTTTACCCTCACTTTTGCACAAGATATCAACATATAAAGTAGTTGACAGGCTGTTTAAAACTGCCAACATACATTAATTACACAAATGACATACACAAATATCCTAACTAGCAACCAAAAAAAAAAAAATTCCGACCTACTGACCCTATTTTTTTTCAGCAGGTGACAGTAAACACACATATTTTTTTTTAGGCCTAAGTGAAACTGGTCTATAGTTTTCGGCTATATAGCTAGATGTTTATCACCTTTTCTTGAAGATGCTGGATATGTTTGCGTCTCTCCAGTCTTTTAATTGGTAGTTCCCCAGTGTCGATAGATTTTTGTAGCATGATTTTCAGAATTGGTGCGAGATAGGTTGCACATATCGAGTAAGTTGTTGGTGCTTCCATGCTTTAGTACGATGTGGTAATATGAAGAAGTAGCAGGAATATCATATTGCATCAAATTAAAATCGATGGTTAAAAGAAGGAGAATTCTAAATTTTATGTCAATTTTGACTATAGCATACTTAATTGATTTTTAAAATTATCAAATACTTGAATAAATTTGCAATTTCAAGGAAGAAAGTATGTATATGGATAATTTATTTTCATTGCCAAAAAAAATTGATGCAATATATACGTTGGTAACAGTATAGCCATATATTTCAGAGCTTGGTAATTAATTGAAGTTATTTATTTTTAAAACATGTTCATGATTAAGATTGCATATTTTAGGGAATGAAGCATCAGGGTATTGATTAAATGTTTTTACCCAAAAATTGAATTCTCTGCGACATTTTTTTTTCTTCCCCTAAAATTTCAACAATATTTTGACATTGGCCCAGATAATGACAGAAAAAAAATCCAGCATAAAGTTGTCATATCTATTGGTGCCAGACCGGTTGCTACGGTGTGAAGGACAGGGACGCAGCCCTGGTAGACCTTGAGCTGCCAATAACCCCTTTCCCCAGGGGGAATTTTGAAGGGTATGATTTTCTGAAAGCTTATAACAAATGCTACAAAATGAGCCATGTTTGCACTCTGCCGTTGGGGCGTTAAGGAGTTTTGGGGATAATCTTAAGAATTTTATCAAAAATCGATGAAATTTGGAAAAACTGTATAAATCTTAATATTTTTATTTTTGTTTGTCTTAACATATGCTGTATCATAAATGTCATAAACTATCAGGACAACACCTCAAACACACAATTTTTATTTTCTTGGCTATTTTTTGGGGAAAAATACCTTTTTGTGAAAATCAATGAAAACCTCAACATTTTTCTAATATCGCAATTTTTGTGATTCAAAACGAATTGTCAGTTTTTGGTATGGCTTTGGGTGTGAATAATCCATCATTTCAATTTAATATTGCATGTAAACATATTTGGTAAAAAAAAAAAACTTCCAAAGGGAACACTCATTACAAGCATCATAAATATTCTTCATTACATCATTGCACTTAATATCACACAATTTTATTTCAGGTAATTTTAATAAATGAAAGAAAAAATCAGAATATAAAATAATAAACTATTCTATTAATTAATTGATTAAATAATAATTTTAATTATTAATTAAGAGACAATTATGATACAGTGTACATGTCTGTTCTATTATTGTATGCAGGTCTTTCAGTTGTTAATGCTTCTAGCTAAATTTGATGATCCAAGAACAATAGACTGATCCCATATACAATTGTAGTACATTTTTGAAACAAAATATTTTTTGCAATAAATGATATAAATATATACCCACATATAAAAATACATAGCCACGATGCTGCCAAAAAGTGTTACTTTTCCAAAAATTACCGTACAAGAACTAGATACATCATTAAAATATTCTCTCAATATCTAATACAACTTAAGTATGTTCAAGCGTACTAAAAGAAGAAACGCGGCACTACAATAAGAGAATGCATGCTTAACTTTCGTTTCACTCTATATTGGTAATCTCTGCCACTGACTGATGACTGAGCCAATTTTAAGGTATGTCATGAACAGGAGATATAACGACGACCAGAAATAACTGCTTAAGTTTTTGAAAAAGGTCGTAAAGCTAGATCTTGCAGTATGTGGTTAGCAAGATGATCCCTTCTCCAACTTCAAAAATTGCTTCACAAGCTCAGATATGTTGATCGAGCATTATCTAAAGTTGACGAACATGCCTAAATGCTGACATAATGTATTTTATGCTAAATCTCAAGAGCTTTTTAGGTAGCATATGCATAATCATAATACCGACTGGTAACACTTTGTCCTATAGCATCGGAATTGTACGGCCATAACATCACATTAAAGGATGCAGTTAAAACCTTCTTGTGCTTATGTGATCTTTTGACACACTACAGTCTTCTACCGTTAGTTAGCCATATTTTGCTTTTACATTTTCTTATTGTCAAAATAGTAAACCCATGTTTCGTCACCAGCAACAATGTTCGCAAATTTGTCTTTATTGAATATAGGAAACATCTTCAGAAATTGCTTAGCGGATTTACTCGTATCCGTATTTGGTCATCTTTAATATATGTGTATGCATCTGGCAGAAATCTTTTGTACTTTCAAAATACGCTTCAAAATTTAAATGACCCAAGAATATTTACCACAGCTTTAGCATTATCACGAATCATGATCTGCTATCACTTTCAATTATTTCCCCGACTTTTGCTTTGCCTGCTAAGTCACAGTCCATTCAAATTTTTGCCGCATCTTCGACGGACTCCGCTCAGTCAGAATTTCTTTCTCCACCTTAAACTCTCCAACCCATAAATTCTCCCAATAAGTGAAAATTTGCATTACCGAATCACTTTATTTTGGTGACTAATTTTATATAAGCTTTATTATCATAGCTACATTCTCACAGCGTTTCCTAACCATTTTAACAACACGGTCAACAACTGCTCTATCGAAATGACTTATATATTAAGTTTAAAATTATTTGGAACTGAAGGCTCATGTTAATTTGTTTGGAAAAACATGAAAGGGCAAAGCATTATCACGCTGTGTACAATACCACAATTACATATCCAATATCGCACTTGTTTAAACTATCAGTTGTACATTTGGCGTAATGTGATACGAACAGTCTAATTCCCAGACTTAGATGTGGTACAGAGGATGATATGAATGGACAAGTGGTGCTATTGTGCCACAGGAACTTATTGACATAGATCACTGTTCGTTATCTTTGCCTTTACATACTGTGTGCTTCTGGTGATGATCAGGAAATGGAACTAATGAAGATGGGGATGAAGTGGAAATGAACAGTCTGATCGATGGAATATTTGATGATCAGATCACCATCAGTTAAGCGCGTTAATGCTCAAATTTATGCAATTGTTTGTTTACATACATTCATTAATTTAAACATATACTACTCAAAATTATGCAAAATTGTTTATTTACAAGAATTGATATTACATAGAAAGTTTTTTTTTTTCTGTTTCATAATTTTAAAAATAGACATAAAAACATTTTTTAACATCATTATTTTCATGAATATGCAAATGAGCTAATTTACATATAACAGTGGCATATAAAATAACATTCAATGCTTTCATTTTGATACCACTCTGAAGTATATAATGTTAAACTAAACCCAAGATATCACATCGTAAATTTTGAAATGTTTAAGTAAATTGGCTATGGTAACATTTTTTAAATCCCCATTACGCCCACACAGCCAGATTGCAAAAATGGCTTAAAATTTGCAATACAATGTAATTCAAATCAAAGTTGGTCTGCAAAATTCGCCAGAAACAAACTGTTCCTTTCTGCTCAAATATACAAAGAAGTAATCAGAACATGATTTTTTACGAAAAATCAATAATATTCATGAATATCAAATCAGCTAATTACATAAAATGTAGCATTTAAAATACAATTCATATGCTTTCATTGGATACCATTCTGATGTATTAGAGAATAACTAAATCAAGATTTTACATTATAAAATGTTTGAATGTGGATAGTAAAGTTGCTATGGTAACGTAATTAAATCACTGTTACACCCAAACAGCCAGAGTGCAAACATGGCTCAAATGTTACTAACAATTACTTTAAGGACAGTTGTTTGCAAAATTTCCCGGGAAGAACATGTTCGTTCTGTTCATAATATAAAAATATAGCAATAAAATATCAATTTTTACAAAAATCATTAATATTCTGAATATCAAATGAGCTAATTTACATATAATGGTATCAAATAAAAGTACAAATCATATGTTTCATTTGTACCACTCTGACTTAGGTGAAATTGAAGCAAGATATGACATTATAAATGTTTGAAGTGTATAGCGAATGTTGCCTTGTAACGTTTTTAAATCCCCGTTACACCCAAACGCCCCAACAGAGAGGTGCAAACATGCTTAAAATGTTGCTAATACAATGTACTTTAAGGTAAAGTTGTTTGCAAATTCCCCGGAAGAAACATGTTTCATTCTGTTCATAATGTAAAAATTAGCAATAAAACATCAATTTTTACGAAAATCATTATATTCATGAATATGCAAATTGAGCTAATTACATATAATGGTATCAAATAAAAAGTCAAGTCATGTGCTTTCATTTGGTACCACTCTGATGTTCTAAGTTGAAATTAAGCAAGATATGCATCATAAATGTTTGAAGGTATGATAGCGAATGTTGCCATGGTAACGTTTTTTAAATCCCCGTTATGCCCAAACGCCCCAACGGCCAGAGTGCAAACATGGCTTTAATGTTTAATACAATTACTTTAAAGCAAAGTTGGTCTGCGAAAATTCCCCTGGGGGAACAAACGTGTTCTGGCTCAGGGACTATGGCTTAACGCCGTGGATGGCCAGTCGAAGTATGTACATGTACTTCCATGCAGAACAGGTCGTCCAAGCCACAGGCACTTGACGTTTTAAATATATTTGAAAAAAAAAAAAAATCTTCCCGTAAACTAATAATATGACATATTATTAGTTTACGGGTTCGGGAAGAGTTTTTTTTCAAAAATATTTAAAACGTCAAGTACCTGTGGTCCAAGCCTAGGTGGGAGGTGAGGGCGATGATGCAGGAGTCACCACAACAGCTTAGGAGATGCGGGAGGTTATGTTAGCGTCTGGCGAAGGACCTGTGTGGCCTAGAACTTTCCATTGGAGCCCCCCCCCCCCTCCACCATCTACATGTAGCAACAGCCGAAAACCTGCTGGCTGGCAAATGCGGAGCCCAAGGCCACTTCAAAAGACTTCACGAAATTGCGGGGGAAGGACAAGGTGTATAAAGTACAAAGGGTAGGAGGCGAAGGCGAGACCTAAGGAGACCCAGGAAAGTCACCCTCGTACATCGGAGCCACCTAATCGCAGAGCCAAGAACCGCCCACCGCAGACCAGTAAGAGGTTCGCGCAGAACGAAGTGAGGATGTTCACGCCAGAACGTTCCCCGTCAGCGCCAGGGGTTCCGGAGGACGTACGGGAAATCGGCGATCAAGCTCCACGTGATATTCCGAGAGGAGCCAAGGGAGGAGGAACCAGATGAAGTTGATCACTGCGTCAAAGTGTAGGAGGGGGACAAGTATGCCATCCGAAGGATAAACCGTTTGGGAGTTCACACTTCCCGAGGAAATCATGGTGCTAGTGTTGTAGAGTGAGCCTTTCCCGCGGATGCCTGGCTCTAGTGTTTCTTACACCTCATTTTAGAACTATTAATCAATCTACATGTATATGTAAACATAAACAAGGCACAGCTTTTGAATTGTAACATAATGTTCAATCGACATTCAAATTTTGATTGACCGTTTGATATACCTTATTTAAGGGGACATGGACACTTTTCGAGCTAAAAATGTTTAGAGTTTTATTTTTAATGTTTACAATGCTCACTTAGGATATTTCTAATGGTCAACAAAAATTTTAACGTCATTTGTTGAGTTACTAGTGAGATACAGCACTTACAATTCTTCACAATGTAAACAGGACTCAAGCCATGTTTTTGTTTACCTATACTGAATATGCTAGTGTACGTTCTGATTAAAGCAGATTTTTTCAAATTACAACTTCATTCTGAACACAATTAAATACTTTCTAGTGTTCCTCACATCTTATTTTGTTTTAAACATGGTATTTTCTATGAAGCAATCTTTATGTAAATAAAAAAAAAATCTATGTCCAAGGGACATACAGTAAAATACTGCATATCGACAAGGTTGATCTCGAATACCCGTTATGTGAAGTCGACAGCCGGTCCCGGCGTTTTCCTATATAATTGATTTTAAAAACTCTGAAATCTCAAACACTGTTATCTCGAATACCCCGCTTATGTCGAAGTATTTTCAAGGTCCCAAGCACTTAGTTCCACTGGTTTATCTCGAGTGCAGCTCAATTTCCGATCTGCATTACCATGACCTTTGGCTCTCAAATCCACGTTTTCACGCCCGCGAACTGTAGAACTAATGATAATTGTTCGACAGTAGTCCAGGCTCGCCTTTTAACAGTATTGTAATAATTAGTTTAACAGCTTGTGTACTCGATGCACTTTTTAGCCCTTGCTATAATATAAAGTTTTCAATTTGTATAATCAGTTCAGTAGTTTAGAGGGGTCGCACTGACAAGGTTATATCAGAGGATTTCTAAGTTCAAAGGGACACAACTCCCACAAAAACTATGTGATCAATATTTCCTGGTATTGTCAACATGTAATGGCCTTGCTAAATGTCAAGTTTTGTAAAAATTGGATTAGTAGTTTCAGAGGAGTTGAGCTGACAAACTTTGTGACGGACAGGCCAAAAACATGTCTTCCCACTAAGGTAAATTTATTAACATGCTTTGTTTTGTGAACTGAAAGTTAATTTTTAAAATTAAAAACATGCATAATACGATTCAATATCACAAACCATGACCCTAAATTTTGTACACATTTCAAAAAACTAACTTTCAGTTAACAAATATATCAAAATTTACAAAATATTACAGGTCCTCTCAATCAATCTGAATATGATACAGATCTCTGAAATACTGCACAACACACTTGGTGAAATATAAATGGTCGGGTGTATTTTTAAATGGTGTCACCTGGGAGGAAAGATTGAAAAGAAGACTTTGTTTTACATCTGACGTCAATATATTTACAACAGATATTCCAGTTCAAATAAAAACAATGTAGTGGATGGCTACAAAAATGTGAAAGTGCACGAGTCACAGAAAATGGCATGAAAAAAAAAAAAAAAAAAAAAATGATGAAGTTATGACACGATGTGATGAATAAAACGAGGATTGCTGCCTCTTCCTCACTGAGGAGAAGTCATTAGTCTTTCATTTCTCCTTCCTCATCTTCTTCTTCCACGCCGCGTATATACAGCACATTGTTACAGCGGATTAGAACTTCTCCTAGATTTCCTGTCTGCGCCCCATCAATGTATTCTTCTGTGTTGGCAAGCTATAAAAAAGATGTATAATATTGGAATTACCTCAACATTGGAAACCTTTATCTGTTTATATATAGATAATACACACCTACTCAAAAGTTCAAACTTAATGTAATTTATGACAGGTAATGCATAACTTTTGCAAAGTCTATTACTGTGTCTTGCTACTTTGAAAATGGCTCTGAATTAACTGAAGTACCAGGAGTTCCACATATATACCCTCGCCTCTTTCATACAACCACTACACTGCCGGGCAGTAGCTGCAATACCCTCTCATGTACAACCACTGCCGGACAGTAGCTGCAATACCCTCTCACATACACTCATTGCCGGGCAGTAGCTTGCAATACCCTCTCCATGTACAACCACTGCCGGACAAGTAGGGCTGCAATACCCTCTCACAATACACTCATTGCCCGGGCAGTAGCCACACAACCATTGCCGGTCAGTTAGGGACTATAATCACTGCCATGCAGTGTTTTTTTCTCTCACTAATTTGGGACTGGGGCCCTTTCAATTGGGAAAAAAGCGACAAAACAAGAAAAATTGGGAAAATTCATAACACTGAAGTAAAGCCATTTAAACCTACTTTCATATCTCACAGGGGCAAACAATCGTGAATCTGGTACAGGGGCAGATTTATTGCTCTCATTTACACTTTTATCTGATTCTGAGCCACTCTTCATCAAGGTGGTCAGTTTCTTAACTCAATTTCAGTCCTTATTCCCGTAACAACTTCGTTTTTCGATCTCTAATAAGTTCGGGCTCGATATTCAAAATTTCACAAATGGCGTCCTTACACAATGCCTTTCCGGAGACAGACTCGTGTATTAAACATTTTTAATACGGTAATCGTTGTCAAAAGTAATTTTTTTGGCTTCAATTTACTTTTAATCACATACTGAACACTCGATATCACATATCAGTAACACAAACATATTCATTATATCCATTGAAAGGGCCCCAGCCCCAGTCCCAAATTAGTGGAAAAAAACACTGCATGTGGTGGTGAGAAGTGGATGTGTTAACATTCATTTACCAGGCACACTCACGCAGTGCCAGTTAATCATAGTGACCCAGTTTGTCTAGTACTGTCTGTACTCTGATTTACATGCAATAATAAAATTGGAACATATGTTTACCTGCAGGTTCATGTAACCATCTACTGACACTAAGTATCCCTTGTATTCCATGCCCCACTTCAGTTTCACCATCACTGGTTTGCCGGTCAGTCCATTCAGAAATGGCTTAGGGTTCATAGGAAGAGTCTGCAATATTGAAAAGTTCAACATTCTGTAGGTTATCATAACCTCTACTTTGATTAGGCCACTGATAAAAAAAATGTGTGGTTCCGGTTATGCTCTTATCAAAAATAGGGTAGGTAGGGAATTTATTTCATTTTATTATTTCGTTACTTTGTGTGTGTGTGTGAGATGGTAATTCATCAATAAGTTAACGTTGACCAGGTTGGGTACATTTCCCCTTTAGCGAGATCATCTCGCTAATACTAATAGGTGATTACCCCTCTCTTGCGAGAAAATAAACATTACGATATACATGTTTTGCTGCTTTTCGTGGAAATATTTTAAATGGCAAATCCTGTGCATTGCTCAATAATTGTGACAAATAGCAGACATGACGGGAATAACTTACACTAGAAATTCTTAATCAACATTGCTGCGTAAGTGAGCAGGACGATGAAACCCAATACAGGTCGTGAGTACTATTATTTTTATTTGCAGTATCGGACATAGCACTTTTTTTCTTTTTCACGCAAAGTACAAATATGTAAATTTCTCAGTGTTTTTCTTGATTGAACGGGATATATTTTTCTCGCTAGAGGGATAATCGCGTTTTAGCGAGACGATCTCGCTAAAGGGGAAGTGTTCCTAACCTGTTGACGGTATCAGATGCAACCTTTCTTTGTATACACGTGTAAGTCATGTTGTGTGATATGCATGTATCACTATCCTTCTGAAAAGCCTCTTATGAAATATATTCTACTGCTATATTCCTTTGAACAAATATAAATGCTATTTTAAAATCCTATAAAACTTTCTGATCTCTGACAAGTTTGCAAGGAAGCTGGAAATTGCAGGGTCTGCATGAATCACGTAGTTTGGGGGATACCAGCTAGCTGAGAAACAATGTGAATTCAAAATGATTTCACTCCGGCTGAGAAGTCAATCAAAGAATCGGTTAAACTCCGAACTTTCCGAAGGCAACTGGGTCTGCATCACTCAAGAATATTGGGATGCCTGGGCTGCAGTACAGCTATTGAGAGAACCTGCTATAAAATTACCTTACACATATGATATGAGGTAATAGATGTTAGATTGCCCGAGCTAATAATTCACTTACCGCCATCGTTTTTGTTAATTTTCAACGACTAAGTTTTTTTTGGAAACAACAACCCGGCGTGCTTTCAACGTTTAGATGGGCATGCGCAATCTGTAAAGATCGATGTTCATAGAAAACGAAATCTTTGTAAAATAATTTTTGGATATAAATTTTCATTATCATTCAATACATCATATCACTAAAACAAACAAAATATATTAATTTTAAAGTCTGATAAACATGCAGTGTATATTTCTAAGATTTCATATCTTCGTTTTGTAACATTTCGAGCCATCAAGAAAGCCGGACACCGGGAAGGAGGGAAAATATGTAAATAAAGGAACATGGGAGTAGTTTGGTAGGTAAAATGTCCACAAATTGTATTCTGTGACAACTTTATCAGCGTGAAAACAAATGATCTTCACTTGGATTGGTTAAGATGTAAAGTAATCATAGGACATAAGTATTATCCATCGCGATCGATCATAAGACTATGAAGGAAATTCGGGATGGAGAAAGTGTTTACATTTAAAACAGATCATAGTGACACCCATGCATTGTGGAATGTTCAGACGTCACCATTTATTCAATACTTATCACATTACTATACCCCTTGTAGAAAGTAATTTCAGCAAACTGTACATGTTTTATTTTTATTCAACTTGAAATGAATGATTTCATGTTGTTTTATTATGTTTGACCCAAGTGCCTGCATAATCCAAAATTCCTCTGACTCTTACCCGCTTCTAGTATTGTGACAAGTGCGTACTAGTGCCCCAAACTTGGATGAAACAAACTAAATTAAAGGAAATGCAAATAAATTCAAGCGTTATTTCTCGAGAAATAAAAATATAGTGGACGAAATATTCAATTTTGTGTATTCAGGGATAACTCTACGTGAATATTTGTCACGAACAATATTAGAATTAAATCATAGAAAATTATTTAAATATACATAATAAAGATTAAACTCCGCCATAGTAAATATCTAACAAACACATTGAACTGACCCTAAAAGCCTGGAATAGATGCACAACTTAGGACATCATTAAATAGCAGAGCTCTGTAAATATTGTCACTGTTTCATTTTTAACAAATTCTATTCTTCGCAATCTTCAGTTCAAGATGTATGTACAATAGGCAATTCAAAAGTCAGCAGGGTTCAATCTCCAGTGGCCAGATAACTCAGTTGGTAGAGCACCTGACTAGGAAATTCAGGGGGTTCGGTTTTGAATCCCGGTCTGGTCAGTTGCATTTTCTCCCTTCCTGTTACAGTATGTAAATCAACTTGTGTCTTTTACTCAAGTATTTTCTTAAAGCATAGGATACAGGTTTAACACAGTCATTAATTATATGCAATCATTTTAATTTCTGCTAAGTGATGACAGAAATCTCAAATTTATAGAGTTAAACTGTAGTTGAAATGTTTGTTGTCTCTAGCAGCAACACAGCATGCATGGTGGTCTGATATATATAACTCTTTGATTCTTGTACCATATGAAAGACTGGTACTCGGTAGGGATGGGTATTGCCAAAAATTTTGTATCGCGATATATCACAATATTTTTTCTTAATATCGTGATAATATCGCGATATTTTAGGACATTGCATTTTTCATTATGTCTCTCATTATTTCAGTACTCCTTATGTGTATTAACACTAAAACGTCAGATTTGGTTTACTTAAACATTTAATTTGTATTAGAAAACTGTAAGGAAAAAAAATAACGAAAAATATCAGATCAGATAAAAATAAAATCATGAAATGACTCACAACCTATGTCAGGAAAAATAAAGATATGACTATGGCAAATATGTAAATACCCTGGTATGTTGAGCATTAAACAATAGACATTTGCAAAACTTTTAACAAATCAGGTTTTTGTATAAACATGATTTTTTCTGGAATTTACATATGTCTAAAAATACCGATTTTTCGTCCGCCGTATCGCGATACGTATTGTGGGACGAATTATCACGATATACCGATATATCGATAAAACCTCACATCCTTAGTACTCGGTAGGGGTCAAGGCACCTAATTTGGAATTTGTGTAAACCACGGCACTCAAGCACTATGATTTTTTTATTTTGAGCATACCGATGCCCACTGTGAGTCTGTGACAGAAAACCTTGTCAAAAATATTCCACTCACAAAGTACAGTAAAATACCTGTATCTCTAACATGGTTTAGCTCGAAATACCGCCGTATGTCGAAAGTCGACGGCAGGTCTGGTCGTTTTCCCTATATAAAATATTGAAAAACTCCTGATATCTCGAACACGGTTATCTCGAATACCCGCTTTATGTCGAAGTATTTTCAAGGTCCCGCCTATTTCACCTAATTTATACTTGAAGTGCAGTCAATTTTCGGTCTGCTACCAATACCTGGCTACTCACGCACGCATCACGCCGGCGGCTGTAGAAACTAATGATAATGTCGACCATAGTCCACGCTCGCCTTTTCCATGACTGGTTGCGATAATTATATTTAATGCTGGTACCGGACGCACTTTTTAAGTCCCGCCGCCAATTACCACCTAACACGTCGATTCATCAAATTACCTCCGTCCAAACAAACAAAAAATGTTGAAGATCAAATTTGGATATCTCGAACCCCCGGATATCTCGAAGTTTTTTCGAAGTCCCTCGGACTTCGAGATAGAGGTATTTTACTGTATTAGCTATCATGATGGTACCGGTATATGTTCATTAAACTGTATTTTTCAGCGTGTTTGCTTGCCCTGTGCCTGAGGGCAAGAGTGGACAGCAGGTGGTGGATGGCCTCCAGAAACAGGTGGAGATGATGGGGGCTAGCAAGGCAGGGAACTTCCTCGTGGACTGTGAGACTTACCAGTCCAATCCTCAGAACGTCACACAGACAAGTGAGTAGTACCCGCTGTGTAGTAATAGTAATACCCGCTGTCCTTGTCAAATATCATTAAGTCATGAGTGTGAAATGGGCACATGTACAAGGTTGTATGATAGGCACTTATACAAGACTGTAATGGACAGAATCACAGATGTACAAGATTTGAAATGGGCACAAACATATAATTTAAAACAAGATTGTGAAATTTGAATAGAGCCTGTACTAAAATTGATGTCAACATACACTATGACTAAGAATCTTGCAACTGGTTTTGTTGTCAGCTGTTTTGTCAATCTCCTTCCACTTCTTACAAAAGAAAAATAATCATGGACGAGTACCTTGGAATGAAATATTTTTTTATGCCCCCGCCATAAAATG
>CAJDSM010012607.1:33683-55442 GCA_903981925.1 Ostrea lurida | reverse complement strand
AAGAAAACTCGAAAGGACAATGGAGAGAAACAGAAACTGATAACGTTTTTGAAAAAAAAACAAAACAAAAAAAACAAAAAACAAACAAAAACCCAAAAAAAACCCAAAAAACCCAACAACATTGAACACACACAACGCAGAATACGCCATAACAAAATTGCCGAGATGAAAGTGGACTCTTGATATGAATAAGTCAAAGTTCGAGATTATATGTGATTTTGTTGCCCAAAACAGAGGTGATTATCTTCATCTGAAGGAAAAACTTCTCACTTGGTCTTGATGACCGACACACATGGAACTGAGATTACAAATCAGAAACTGGCAAAATCAAGATGTAGTTTGAGCATCCATGGAAAAGGCATTTGATATTTAATCGGAGCATATAAAATAAACGTCGGGTAGAATTACGTCTGGTTGGAGTATTACATGGTCAGGAATGAGATATTTTTGCACTAATGTATGGAAATTAATCCCTGTATCTATGAAGTACTGAAAAAGCGAAATTTTGGTAGCACAATCAAATTATTGGTAAAATTCCAAATTGGCGCGCTTGGTATATTCTGTGCATGTTGGCTACGGACAGCTATTAAATCTGTATGTCGCATTGGCCCTTTCCGCCAAATGACAAGTTTAGAATCTACTATATAATCAGAGAAGCGACGGACTTCATAGTATTTGGTATATACATGTGAGATGTACGAATGCGAAATGAAGATAACCAAAGATTGAGTCCCCTAATATGCTAGACAGAATAGTCTAGAACAATTTCAAGAAAAATGGGAACAATAGGCCTTAGATCTAAAGACCACAACATGAAACATTTAGTCCAAACCATATGCATGAATCCTTGCAGGCCCAGTGATAGGGAATTGTTTTGCTTTCTCACACAGAATCAATATAGGAGGTCACCCGCTGAGGGCTGCAAATTAGGCCGCTCGCACAGGGCCAGTGAGTGAGATTTCGTCACATCTGACACGACTCGTTTTGTTTCGATGACGTTCATCCCTCAGACACGAGGGGTGGACTAACGGACCCCACCGTGGAGTAATTCTCATTTGATTACTAAAAGTAACAACCACAATCTAATGGAGAATGACTTTGTCTCGACTGTTGATTATATCTGTTCCAAATCACCGCCCTATTATAAGCAAAATTACAATATTTCACAGAGTTATTTCAGCTATCACAAGAAGCTGGTCCAAAAAGTGTAAAAGTTCGTATCCTTGCATATGATTTTACATTTGCTAAAAAGTGTTGCAATAAATAAATATAAGGCACAAGATAATGAAGCAGTGATCAAATCTCGAAGTCCTAAATAGCAACAACCAAAACAAGTGTTGGCAAACACATGACCACTGGATACACCGTAGGTGGTATCAGTGCCTCAGAGGAATATACATTTGGCCAAAAATCCATGAGAAGCACGCCCCCCACGTTAGGAATGTCAAACAAACTAAATATATAATCAAGAGGTTACATATCATTAACAAAAAAATTGTTTGCAAATTTGCTGACATCTGTATCGAATCTAAAAAATGTTTTTCCAAATTTTTGGTGGTTATTTATTTTTCTCAATTTCAAGTTTTTACCCCAAAACTCGAAAAAAAAGTCCCATGCAAACAATCTTATTTATAATCAAAGGGGCACATACTAATTTCAGAACAATTCTTGTTCATCAGTCAGTATTATTATTAGAATGGAAGAGCTTAAGGGATTTTCCATTTTGCGATTATTTTTTATTTAGAAGAACGTCAATTCCAAATTGTCTCGTCCAGCTTATATATTTTTAAGATCTTCTCAACAAAATATTGGCAAAAAGTCAGTCATATTGATCATCTAGATTAATTGATATTTAATTTCACAGTCTGTGTCCAAACGAACAGAGAACGCAAATAGGGAATATCAATAACTGATTTAAATCAGGACATTACGTTACAAAATTATCTTGTTTGCAAAGTCTATGATGATTTATATTGGATCTGAGGAGTTTTTTCCAATTTTCGGTGATTATTTTCACCAATTTCATGTCTTTGCCCCCAAACACTCAAAAACGCCCCACTAATAGGAATGTCTCAATACAACCTGATTTATAATCGAGGGACTATATGTACTTTGAAATTATTACTTGTTTGCAAAAGTCAATGACCATTAATATATATCTGAGGAGTTTTTCCAATTTTTCGGTGATTTTTCACCAATTTCATGTTTTTTTGGCCCCAAACTCAAAAGCGCCTCACGTAGGGAATGTCAAACAACTCTGAATTTATAATATCAGAAGACTATCAACTTTCAAAAAAATACTTGTTTGCAAAAAATCCCTAAGGGGGTGCCCCCATTACCTTTACTGGCCCATGTCTAGCTAGGTTGGCGAACATTCATTTCATTGACGTTTATTTTTGGGCGGATTAGCAAAGAAAAGTCCGTCATGTTGAATTTAAGTACAACGCAAAGCGAGAAAAAAATATGTCGTGTAGTGCAGTCGAAAATGAAGACTTAATCGAGTTTAAAAAGTCGTTAAAATTGTTTAAATTTGGCGACAATTCGAACTTCTTATATCGACATAGTAAGAAGAAGAAGGAGCTCCGTAAAACGTTTCACTAAAACGGAAACGTTTACGGAGCACCTCTTGTTTCTCTATGTCGATATAAAGAAGTCGAACATGTCGCCAATTTGGAACAATTTAACGACTTATTAAATTCGAAATAAGTCTTCATTTTAATGCCCTTACACGACATATTTTCTCTCGCCCGTTGGTTGTACTTAAATCAACCAATACGACTTCTACGCTAATCGCCAAAAATAAAGTCAATGAATATGAAATTGTCGCCCTCGTTTTTTGCAGCGACTTTAAAAAAGATGATATTTGTTGGTAAAGTCCGAGCACGAAGATCTCAACTGGATGTTATTGCGTTCATAGCTATAACTAGGAAGCAATTTTTTGACGATCATTCTTTTCATTAAACTCAAGTAAGTCGCGAAACGTTGCTAAAATCTGCTGTCTAAAGTACGGGCTAGTTTTGATAACAATAAATGTTTTGGGTTTAACTAGGGCGGTGAGGTCCTGAATGTTGATGGAAGGTGCAGGCTGGAGGACCTCGGCGCGTTTTTTTTCTTTCTTGGCTGTTTTTTTTTTCCTTTTTGCTTCTGCAAAAAGAAATATACATATTCACTACAACATTTAGAAGAGTAGTGCCCCCCCCCCTAGTACACGCTACAGACCCACCGATGTTAGATGAACCCGACACTAACTTGCTTCGCGTGTTGGTGGTTTTTTCATATTGTCGTTAGTGTAGTGGTGGGCGAGGTGGGGTACGCCGGGTGTTAGTGGGTGGGCCGGCTGTGGCGGGATGGTGTGGTATTCGCTTCGTTCCCCACTTTGTTCATTTACGAGTTATGTACAAGGTAATGTATTATCTTTGTTATTTGTGGCCTTTCTTAGTTGTTTGGCAGGTGTTCCGTGTTGGCTTTGGCGCCCGCCTCCTAACACCTACCGCCCCCAACCCATTTTAGTGTTGAAAACCGTTTGGTTTTTTTTTTTTGTTTGGTTAATTTTGCGTGTCGACATAAATTACGAAAAGTTTGCCCTCTTAGATGTGGATCTTATCTTATTTTCTCTGCTCTTCTTGCTTAGCCTCTCCGATCTATTACTGGGGTAGACGTTTGGAGCTGCCTACTATCTCCATCACCAAAATCATACTCAATGACAATAAATGCTTATTCTCTTCTCGTGTCTATTGATTAAAAAGTGTTTATTACGCTCTTAATATTAAACCCACTAATTGAATAACCCCAATAAGTTTTTTCTCTCAGTCCAACGCCTCACTTTTGATGACCTATATGGCTCTTTAAGTGGTTTAGGGTTGGCTGTCTACTCTTGTAGTGGTTGTGTCTATTGATGTGGCTGCGTTTAGAATGGCGAGAAAGAAACTACGTAGGGCTCAAAAGCTGTTTATTTTTAGACTCAAGTCGACGACTTATACTTGATACTTGATAAAAACCTGGAAAAATGATGGGACTATTACAACAGATTTCAGCCTAATACTCAAATCGCAAGTAAAACCTGTATGTAAGAGCTTTCTATCTCTTCGTTCAGTATATTCTATTATAATCACCTGCTTATATAGATAAATATGAGCATGTGCATTCCAAAATATAACGGTCATTTGAATGAGAAAATAGAACGTATTAACAGATATTCTGCTACAGATTAATTACATTTGAGATTTCTCAACTAGTTAATATCGATACTTGTTGTTTTATCCATTGACTAAAAATGAAGATTTAACGTAGTGAAAATGAAAAACCTGATTACTACGTAATTGTTCATTTTAGTGTTTGCATAGCATATATCTTGTTGAGATCATCATTGTTCTAAAGATCAAAGAAAATGTAATAAATAGAAAAATCATTGCTTTTTAGTTGGATATCAAATTTATGTTCAACTTATGAGACAGGATTTTAAAAAATAGTTTCTCCTAGTGCCTTTCGAATCTCGTGAAAATTGGGGTAAAAAGACTTGTATCACTCGTGAAATAAATTCACAAGGATCCAACTACATGTACAAAGCAATCGAATGCCTCTATTTATAGTAGTAGAGAGATTTTCTTTTTATAAATTAACCTACAATTGAAATACAGAGGTATTTGAAAAGTCCCCCTATTCTTAGTAAAAGCTGGAAAATTAAGGCAATTTTAAAGTAGGGCAAATTCCAGTAATAGGTCTTACATTATCATGCGGGATTAGGACTGTCACTCTGAGTTAACTTGTTCTGTTCATATACGCGCTTTTAAATACTTTTTGATCTAAACCGTTTTAAATTTCTTTATATCTCAACTACCTACTGGCATGCATGGATATAAGGGAACATACGGGGGGTATACAAAAACGTTAAATTTTGCACTCCCAAAAAGACCAACAAACTATACCTAGCCAATTATATTTGATAATCAAACGTCAAGAAATTATGAGATGGAAAAATCTACGTACATGTACAAACGATGTATAAATGATTGACAACTCCTTGAGACTATCACGTGCCAGATTGAGGGGTTGAGTACTTATTGAGAGAGCCACAAAATATCGTCGAAAAAAACTAAGACTTGTATTCATTTTTTGTCAAAGATTGCCGCCATTTTTGTTCCCCAGATATCCCTTTCGTCTCCGACTATACAACAAATAATCCACTGTTTTTAAAAGTCGGTCAGCTCAAAAACTCAAGGGGCGACATTCAATTTTATTCCGGACTTCTATTTTTGGCCGATTAGCTAGAAGTCTGTTTCATGTTGATTTGAGTACATACCAACCAGCGAGAAAATATGCTCGCTGTCCCCAGTGCCCCAACTCAAATGTAAGCCACCCCACTATCTATCAAGGGAATCGGTTTTACACCTGCACCTGATAAAAGGGGTGGTTATTTACGGCTGGGGTCCCACTAAAGTTCGCAGTTTCTCTATGTTCAACGATTACGCGGGGAAGATACACAGGCCGTAACTGCAGATGGGGTGCCCCATGTCGCTACATTCCTTGAAAGAGATGTTATTTATCAGTGGGAAATGTTCGATGAGTGACTAAGTGAGAATTGGGTGAACTATTATTTATTCCAATCCCTTTGGGTTGATATTTACTTGTGGATAATGACTTAACCATAGTCTGAAGGTGGTGAGACATTGGTAACGCGCAATTATTATGTGACCGTCGGTGTAAAATTATAGGCGTAATTATTTGCGTAACTATCGAGTTATAAGGCCCACGCCGTAAATAGATCCAACAGTTTAACAGTTATGCCCCAGAATAAATTACTTCGTTATGAAGGAGGGAAGTCTGTATCTTAAATTCGCTGTGGTAACATAAGAAGCCTATAACAGCCATATTTTGGGGTCTGTTAGGGTTAAACTACATGTCTGACTTTTTCATGATCGACAGTAGAGAACAAGAGGTGCTCCGTAAACGGTTTCCTGTACTGTTTCCCTTGGAGTTAGTTAGTGGCATTAACACGCCATTAATACAAAAGATACCGGAGTTTCCTAATCATGGTGATTTATTTAAGGTATGACAAACGTCGACCAAAATAAAGAGTCTGACAAGTTGACAAGGAAAAGATCTGACAAGTCGACATCAAGAGCTGGTGAACAAGAATAGACATAATGGAATCCAACATAAATAACAAACAGTAAATTATATACTAACGCGTAAATGTAACTTTGCAGTAGTAACCATATGTATTGGCCTGAAAATCACCGTAAGTCAACGTGGTAGGGCATAAAGAATGAGAGTTTATCCGAATTGTAATAAGTCGTTTAAATTGGTTCAATTGGCGGCGAGGCGGTGCAACATATGTCGCTTCTTATATTCGGAATAGGAAACAAGAGTGCTTCCGTAAACGTTTCCGTAGAAAAGCAGTTGGTACGGAGCTCCTCTTTTCTCTATGTTCCGAAATCTAAGAAGTCAGATTGTCGCCAAATTTAAACATTTAACGACTTTTTAGGAAACTCGATGAAAGTCTTCATTTCGATGCACTACCATAGCGAATATATTTTGACTCTCGCTGAGATACAGTATGTACCTTAAATCAACATGACGACTTCTTGCTATCGCTTCGCAAAAAAGTAAAAGTCAGTGAAATGAATGCACTGTCTCACTAATGTATACAGCGGATTAAGAGGTGATCGCGGGACACAGTGACTCGGATGCAGTGATGTATAAAAGCTGATTAGAAAAGAGACTCGCCGCAAGCGGCCGTAAAGGGTAATGTGGGACCCCTAGGGATTTTTGCAGAACCAAAACCGGGGATATGCATGGGGTTGTGGAGAAAGGAGGATGTCAGAATAGACATGCTGATTTATAAATCAGGTTGTTGACATTCCCTACGTTGAGGCATTTTTGAGTTTTGGGGCAAAAACCATGAAGATTGGTGCGTAGTATATATAACTCGAGAAAAGGTTTGGAGAGAGAGACTACCGGTGGTCAGTACGAAAGCGAACGTGCGAAATAAAGTGAGACTGGTGTGGGGCGATAACATGCTACGCGCGCCGATATTGAGTATCAATGTCATTGACGTGTTTGCAAACAAGTATAGATAGTGTCTAAGCTCGGCGGTACACGAGATGATGAATTTGAAAGTACATAGGTCCCGCTTGAGGATAAATTCAGTAGGGTTAACTTCAGAACAGTGTCCTATATTATGGGGGAGGATTTACCGGAGTCAGATATATAAGCTTCAGAAAGAGTTGGCGTAGACTGGGAAAAAACATGTGAAAGGGTGAAAATTAATCACAAGCTGAAAATTGGAAAAACTCCTCGATGAGAGTCAGAGAGAAGTGAGAGAGAAGAGAATGTCATTAACTTTTGGCCAAAACCATAGTAATAATTTGAAAGTAACATAGTCCTTGATTATAAAATCAGGTTGTTTTGATATTCCTACGTTGTGGCGTTTTTTGAGTTTTGGGGCAAAAACCATGAAAATTGGGTGAAATAATCACCGAAAATTGGAAAAAAACTCCTTTGCAGATCCATATAGATACATGTATCAGTCGACTTTGCAAACGAATATTTTGTGACTGAGAAACGTATGATCAATAAGATCATTGTTCACACATTAGTATATCAAGGTTGTCCTGACGTAAGACAATTTGGACATTGATGACCGACGGTTGTTGGGGCTAAACGATAAAATAGTAGATCGCGCAATGAAAACTCCTTAAGCTCTCGCATATATAATGACTGAACTGGATTAGAAAGAATTGGTTTTCTGATAGTTACTGGTGCCCGTACTCCACGGTGTATATACAGGAATAGTACTGACACGGAACATCACAGGAGAATGCGAAGTTTAAAAGAACGGTCACAGTGCAGGACTTTTTCCGAGAATTTAGGGTTGAGGTTCTAGATAACTGTCAATCAAGCGCTTGAAATATTTGAGAAAATATAAATAACCGAACAGACATTTGTCGGAGGTAAAACGTGAACACTGGTTAAAAGAACGTATCTTACATTTAGAAATTGGCTGTTCACTCGACAAGGCTCCTCTACTTTCCTCAATACTTAATTTTGGTTTCAACCAATTAATATGTGTAAATTGACATAACACCAGTAATGGAAGGTATGCGTTTCTGAATAACAGTTCATGTCTTTACTATCCTTGGACTACTAGCCTTCTAATCTCGGTCTCATACTTTTTTGAAACTAAAGTATGTCATCATCGGCCTTTACAATCTGTCTTAATGCTACACGACACATCTTTTATCTGATTTTAATTTGATGGGAGCTGAACAGAAAGATTCTTCACGACTTAAATGATTGCGTGGATCTTTTTTTCTGATGTAACATAAAAACCATAAAGAAAATAAAAAAAATAATACAATTTTACGTATGGCAGTATATTATATTTTTTATGAATATAGAATATATTGTCATCACCCATTACATTATTGATGATTTTATCATTGTTTTCTATATTGCCCCCATTCCCTAAAGCTAAATCATGCTATTTATATTTCCCTACTTTTAGCTACTTATTGCTCAAGAGAGTCCATGAGCGTCTCATTTTGCCGATTAATACATTAATGGGCCTCCATACACATCAAAGGACATGGGAAAGCGAGCCCAGTAATTAATATTTTATATTGGAAGTTTATATTTACTAAAGTGCTAGTTCAACATCGTGTATTATAAAAGTCATACTTAGTAAAATTAACCAGTTTCATCGTACGCTTCATTCAATACTAGCACTTAGCAACTGCCATAATTACATGTAAAGATAGATAAGGTTTTGGGAATGTAAAGTCAGGTAATGGCAAGGCACAAATTAATAAAAATGTATCTCGCAGTTTTTCCATATTATCCCGTCCTCTATATTCCAAATGCTCATCGGTGTCCTTTCTGCAAACTCTTAAAAGCTATAATTGTGTTCCGTCTGCATTACCGGTAATACTAAGTAATGCGGTATGGAACACAGTAATGGTTATAATGAATTTGCCAAAAATTGATAAATTCAAATGATCATATCTTGAAAACGCCCCAACATAAAATTGTCAAACAACCGTCGTTTACCTTTATTTTTTACACACTTTCAAAAAATCATAGTGTTGAAAAATCTCTAGAGGGGGGGGGAGGTATTGTGTTACTGGCCCACGGTCTATTTTGTGTTGTTAACGTTTTGTTGACACCAACACACATATCAAGTATAAATGACTAATTCAACGCAAAAGGGTCATCTTCAAAACACTATAGCTAAATATCAAGCATAGCAAGCCCAGCTGCAGTTTTTCTTTTTAATTTCCCAATTCTCCTTCAATATACACATCAAAATTACACATCCCCAAAGAGTTGACTTTACTCCAAATCTCAGATGAAGACATCTTTAATAGCAACAATGTTCAGTTATTTGCTCCCTATAAAGTTATTTATGCTGATCAATACCGCCTTGCATACCACTTCCCAAAAAGATCGGCATCTATTTCATAGAATGAATCACTGGGGTACGGTAAAAACAATGAATCAATATTTTTTTAAATCATTGTTGCCAATGTTCCGTGTATGCGATAAGATTTGTTTCAAGGCAAACATAACAATCAGTGATTAATCTCGGAAGTCCCAAATAGAATACAAACAATACTTGGGCAAACACGAACCACTGGACAAACCAGAGGTGGGATCAGGTGACTAAGAGCCGTAAACATTCCCCGTCGACCAGTCACACCGGCCGTAAGCCTATAGTCTTGATCAGGTAAACGGAACAATCGTAGTCAAATCAGTGTATCAAAAACGGCTCAATAATTGCTATGAAACACATTGAACAACATTTGACCCAATGGCAGGCCATACAGACAAACTAGATCGTTATAACGGCAAAATAATTAGATACAAAAAGGCGAAGTTAACATTGTGTCAAACGTAATCATAATCCAAAAAAACATATACAAAATCGAGTGTAGGGCAACACGGACCTCCGACAAAAGCGAAGGTAGGATCAGGTGCCATGGAGGAGTAATCATCCTCTGCTGACCGGTCACACCCACCGTGAGCCCTTAGTCGAAATAAAGTAAACGGGATTACCCGTAGTCAAATCTAGTAGGAAAAAGTCTAACAAAGGGTATGAAACAAATCAGTCAACATATGACTTAGTGATAATTTGTAATCGCAAACAAGGTCATTATAGCGACCGTAGAATTTGCGAAATGATGACTTTAAACGAGATCCGTTATAACCCTGCAACATAAACGTTTTTGTCAATAGTTGCCCTCGCTTCAAAAAGTCTTAATTCATACGCGCGGCATGCTCTTGTGTATCGAATCAACTGAGTGAGATGGTACATTACTAAACATAGAAAAGAAAAGGTGACGATTGCAAAGTCAAAGACATCACGCTTACTTCATATATTGGTAGTTGTCAGTCGCCATATACGTCAATTATAAAATAAATATCCAAATAGATAAGCAGCATCTGTCAAGATTCTGTGGTGTCTTTATTTCTTGGACATAAGTATGAAAATTATGATTGTTAATTTATAAGACATCATCTACATGTATATATCTATATGTAAGGTTGAAGGAAACGGCAAGTTTTTTTTATTTTTATCTCGTAACAGTTTTTGAACGCATTCAATATGTAAGAGTTTGTTCTACGTATAATCAATTTTAAAGAGAAAGACTTGCAATTCTTGGTTTTTGATAAATTTTGATGATGCCTCACGCCATACATTTTTGCATTACCTATGGTTAATTTCGACGTTTCATTGGGAATAATGGTTTTCATGTACATTTCAGTCAATTTCTTCTATGCAATGGAGATGAAGATTAATATTTTCACGGGCATATTGCATTAGATTAATAACTCATGATATGTATTTCTTCAACTAAATGTTGTGAACTCTTAGATAACTTAACAATACTACGATTTACATTGGCAATTGATTTGTATTACGTTTGTTTGATTTATTTCGCCCCTATCAAGTTTAGGATATTTTCATCAAATGAATATTCATCTACGAAGGACTACAACAATTTACTGAAGTCATGTTCTTTTAAATTTTGAAAGATCGATGCTTGTATGCAAAATACACGAAATAATATGATGGAAATGTGAAGATAGGGAACACTGATCAATTTTACAAATCCTTTACGGAATACATATTATTATTTGGGCAAAAAGGGACTTCTGAATATAACAGGTGAGATCAGGTGCCAAGGAGAAGCAATTTTCCCCTGTTGACTGGTCACATACGTTGTGAGCCATTTAATGGAGTAATCCTTACTCAAAATTAGTATACAAAAAAGTCTAACAATTCGCATAGCATCTGATCCAATGACAGGTTGTATTGGCAGACTAGAACTTTTGAAATACTTATTTCAAACGAGACTATATATATCTTTGTAACATCAATTTATATGCAAACAATCTGCCTCGATTAAAACTTTATCATACGAAGAACAAGGTTTTGTGTATAGAGCCAGTCGAGAGACGTACCGGGTAAACACCATATTGTAAGTGATAATGGAAAGACGACGAGGGAGACCTGAAGTTATCCCATCTGTCATAAAATTGAGTTATTAGTTTGCAGTTTGTTCAATAAGATACATAAGTACGAAGCTTATGTGAAAAATTCTGCGATGTCTCTTTTTGTTCACTGAGATATATCGATTCGATATCTGAATGAAAATAATTATAATCCAAAAAAAACCTCGTCGATATATCTGAATGTCAATTTAAAGGTCACAGCTAGAGATTTAACTTTTCATGTACATATTTTTAATAAATTCTGCCCCATAGAAAATAAAAAATAAAAACAGGAATGGTAGTGCAATGTGTTAAAAAGTCTTCAGTTTTGATGTTGTAAATATGAGAAAAGTTGCATGTAAAGGCAAAGATAACAAACGGTGATGACGTTCTGCAGATGGTTATCTAAAATTAATAATTAGAACATTTACATGTAGTACGTTTACCTCAAATATTTCATGACATTCGTTCTTAATCACTGTTTTCACAAGTCATAGGATCGTCTGCAATACCTCTCTGTTTTTATGATTGATTGATTGATTGATTATTTGCTTGTTTTCGTCCTGTTGAGAATGTTTTACCCATATTGAGACGTCAACATTCCCGGTGATGGGCTGCAATTTTAACCTATAATTAGCACAGTTTATGGCTTTCAGCAGTCAGGGCTCTTTTGCGTGCCACACATGCTGTGACACGTTTTTAAAATCATATCCGAAAGACCAGTGATTCTCACTTCTAAATGCCGAGCTCTTGGCAAAGGAACAATCAATACCTATTTTATCGTCTTATGTTTGACGCGGCTGTTCCGAGCACGGGGCTCGAACTCCCGATCTGCCGATCAAGAGGCGAGAGCTCTATCACTGACCCACTGCGACCAGTGTCTGTCTTAAGAAATTACGTTACATTGTTTTGCATTATGACGTAGAGTATTTTGAAGTGTATAAAGGTCCTTTGGAGGTTATCATTTCTGAAATATCAATACGATCAAAATTCTGTTGTGTTTTAATTAAAATTCAATAAACAACTCATCAATCAGAGTAATGTCGTATTTGTCCATTATCACCGGTGATAGAAATAATCGTGATAAATAAACAATATCACTACTACCCTCTACTGAATAGGATTGGAGAGAAATGGAAGTCAAAATTTATTTACAGCTTTCAACTTTTATTGGAAAAATTGATCCGAATAATTGCTATCATTAATGCGATCACGTGCAAAAATAAATTCTAATGCAGAATACAGCCAGTTATTTGTTTTACTTTCAGCAAAACAGACGCCATCTCTGTGTTTTCAAATAATGAGTATTTCGCTTTTGATTTGTCTCATTTACGCAGTAGGTAAGTAATTATTCTATTGAAGTAATCTTGAATGTTTTGCCCTTTTGAAGCCGTTAATGCTAGGTAAAGTGCCGAAAATTATTATCTGTGATATGAAATTCGGGTAAATGTGGCAACACCTGCCATGACTTTAATGCAGATCTAAGGTCTTCTTTGATGAATTCTAATACAACGGAATTTCCGAAGAAACAGTTTTAACGAATCAAGTCACAGTGTACAGACTTCGAACGTTCAACTTTTACTAGATTTATACATTTTATCTTTACAACATTCTGTTATTATGAAATGCTTATGATGAGCCATTCAAAGTTGTTTAGTTATAACTGACGAAGCAACAATATACATTTAGTTTCAATTGATATAACGTTCGGTGGTACTATATCACATGTCTCTAAGGATACCAGAAAGTGTTTAATGGAATGTTGGTTTTTTTTTAGAGAAAATGTGAGGACAGTGAGAAAATTATAATTTTAACATTCGGAGATATTAGTCACTTTTCTGCAAAGGTAGCCGCAATAAAGTATAATGCAGTATGCAATTCAAAGATGTATTCTTATACACTATATTTGCAATTCTTGCAAAGAATGGTTAAAGGCATATTGTCTAACACATTTGTATTTTTTTGATCAGCAGAAACTAATGCGTATTGACGTTAAAAAGATTAAAAGGAGTAAAAAATGGTAAATTGTAAAAAAATATAATGATATAATTGTCGTTATTGGAAGTGTCTGCCCAGAGAATCTGATTAATTATACGAATATACCAAGATTCTGATGACGTTTCCGATAACTGTCGACAACGTCAGAAGAACGACGTCACAATGCTATAGGCACAGCAAGGTTAACAGTTGAAGAAAAAATACACATTCTATTACTTAGATATATTCTATGAATGCTGTATATTTTTTTTTTAAACTTCCTAGTTTTATGTACTTGAAAAATTGAATTTTCATTGTGCTGTTAGTCATTTTGAGAATTTTTTTGTGTTGAGGCCCCTTGGTAACTGCGTGTGAGCACGCGCGAATAGATTTCCGAACGAGTTCAAACTAGGGGTCATGTGAATAAAGGCGGGGCTAAATCGAATTTTTGTCTCCCCACAAGAATTCAACAAAACTGTATTTTATTAGTTTGGAGTAAGAATAAACAGTAAATAATCATATTGGTAACAAATATTTAATTTAATATCATCATAATCTTACGATTTCAATGCATTCTAAGTGAAATAAAAATATTGAGATTTTGTTAGACAATATGCCTTTAAATGAAATGAAATTTTATTTGGCAATAGGAAACTATGAAGGTACAGCGAAGACGAAGTACGTGTTACATTATATGTTTTGAATATCAAGGAAGGAAAATATTGACATATATAAATCATTCATTAAATGTATTATTGCAATGAACAGATGAATAAACTGTGATTTTACAGGTTATACAGACAGCTCATATAGATCATATGTCTACAGTGGAACGAGCATTGAAAATTCACAGGTTTCGTCATTGAAACCATTTCTTCTTTGGGAGACCAATAACACTTCAAAACCTAAATGTGCAGTTAGGTGTCTGGAGACATCAACATGTATTTCTTTTCTAATACATAGAACACCTTGTATGTGTCAACTCTTTTCTGTTTATGTTGACTTTACTTCTGGACTGACATCCGCTGATATGAGGATTTACCAAAGGCAAGGTAGGAAATAGCATCCCACTAATATTGAAATATTAAGCAGTTTCCTGTATATTAACCACTGCATGTGTTGTATTAATATATTATCAATTTAATTTCAGTCTCTTGTGAAGAATTTGGCTACTTGAGTTTAACATCCACAAAAAAATGCTTGAAGCTGTATTCTACACCAAAGCTGTCATGGATCGATGCTAATTCCACATGTGCATCTGCTGATGGAAAGCTTTTCAGTATTACGTCGGCCATAATGTTTGCTGATATACTTAATGTAATCGCTCAAAAAGGTATTAGTAAAAAAAATATGAAAGTTGTGCCATTGTAATGCTTATGTAGCAAAATTGTGATAGCACTTTGAATCCATCTCGATTACTTTGTTATGAAAAGGAACTTCGGCGTACTTTGTGTGTTCTAGATATCTTATCAGTGATGTTGTAAAAATGGATTGTTTGTCAAATTCTTAACACTATTTTCAACACACGACTTATATGATTAATTACTATTTATCATCTTCACCTTTTTAAAGTGCATGTCTTACCTATCAGATGGGATGCTGAAAATCACGTTTGTCAAAAATCAGAAAAAGTTTATGCTTTCCTCTGCAGTTTTCAGATTCATTTTAAGTAAAAGAAAGATTGAATCAAACTAGCTTCTTGATAGTTGTTTGTAATGAGATCTCGAATTACGGTTCACTAACCCTAACTAAAAACTGGAAGGAGATATAAGGGTAAGAAGAAAATCGGACATGTGAAACATTACTTTAGTATTGATTGTAATTTACTTATGAAAAGATGAAGATGAAGAAACAGTGATTAATCTCACAAATATTATAAGGAATACAAATTCAAAGCTGAGTATACACGGATCCCTGGATATACCAAAGGTGGGATCAGGTACATAGGAGGAGTGGTCACACTCGACGTGAACCTATTATCTCTATCAGTTAAACTAAGTAATATGTGTCATAACGGCCTAATAAATGACAAAACATGTCAGGCAGTATTTGACCCAATGACGGGTTCTATTGGTAAACTCGTTACAACGACAATGCAGTTTCTGACATTTCATTTCATTTCATTTTATTAAAAATATTCACAGAATATCATTGATCATAAACTTAAAATCACAAAAATGAAACTTGACATAATCTATGGCACTATGCAATTATGATAATTAAATTATGGTTAACATGACTTAATGCTTATAATAACCTAAGGATAACCCATAAAAGCTGAAATCAGCTTATTTTCAATGGGGTCCTTACTACAAATAAATAATCAAATAGTAATATATAATTTTAAATAAATTCGTTGCGAATTTAGAACTGATCACACTCAGAACAAACCCTTACGTACAGAATCATTTGAGGGATATAAACACCATATACAGGTGCTAATAGAATGTTGCTACAATTTATCTTTATTATTCAAAACGCCCATTATTCTCAAGTAGCATATCCTTAATTTAGCCTGTCTAGTGAATGAAGTTTAGAGCGAGGCAAGCACACTGTACGAAACATGTTGTGCTACCTTGGATTATTATAGAAAATTATAAGGTATGATTCAAAATTTTTTAATATCAGTACAAAGGGAATAACGTTTTATTGAATAATTTTTTAATAAAACAAAAACCAACAACTAAGAGTGCACGATATTTATATTATTTAAAATGCATGTGAATTATTTCATGGTTTTATTAAGTTTCTTAGCGATATTTGCATGGTGCTAAGATATAGTATGTGTAACAATTAAACTTTGAAAAACACTTTCAAGGGGCATGGACACGATTTCAGCTGAACAGTTTCAAACTTTATTTTTCCATTATTATTGTTTACTTATTATTATTATGTTGATTCTATATTTATATAGCGTCCTCTATAATCAAATTACCCTAAAGCGCTTAACATGAAAAACAATTGGACTGTAAAATAAAATAAAGAACAAGACGTAAAACAATATTAAACTAAAGTTCAAATAGAAGATAAGCTTTTTTCATAGGAGATATGAGATTAATCACTGTTCGTTGTCACCTTGTTATCCATAATGCTTAATCAAAGCTATCTAAAGATCAGCTTAAAGAATATTAGTTTACGAGTTAAAAGAGAGATACAGCGCTCCCAATTCTGTGTTATCAAAACTAAGTTTGTGTTATTTGTTTTTACATAGATTAAATAAACAGGTAAAAGCTTTGTTTAAAGAAGATTTTTCAAATGACAAGCTCATTCGCAACACAGTTAAAGAGTTTATAATGTTTTAAACATGGTATATGTTTGAATCAACTTATATATATATATATAAACAAAACATGGAAAGAGCCTTGTTTACATAGCAAAGAATTGTGAGCTCTGTATCTCTCTTGTGATTCAGCAGAAGACATTAATGTATTGTTTGACCATTAAAACTACCTTAGTTAAGCATTGTAAACATGGAGATTGAGAAAAAATATTTTAAAATTTCAGTTCAAATTGTATCTTCACCCTTTCAATGAAGAACACTTTGATTTGTGTCAAAATAGGTTGCATTTTGTTTCTTACATATTCCCAGTACGAGCTATATCTGTTCGTGATGACGTAAAAATCAACCATCATTTCGTACCAGTGGAGTTACTCAATTTATGAAATGTGTGTAGATTTGAGTGTATAATAGACGATTAGTTTGTTTGTACATAGTCTTTTGGTGATAATGGGACCTTTGATTTTGCTGATTGTTGTCAATTCTTATTTACAGACTCAACGTTTAAGACCTTTTCCATCGATGGAAATGATATGCAGACAGAAACAGACTGGGTATTTTCAGATGGATCCCCTGTTTCTTTTCTACAGTGGGGTAGATTCCAGCCTAACCCTGGAGACATTGAGGACTGCTTATTGATCATGAATGGAGAATATCACGATGCACCATGTACTACTTATTTGTCAAACTTTATCTGTGAGAGAGACTTTTCGATAGTAGTATAAAGTTTGGGATTTGGGGGTATTTATAGTATTTGATACAAACTTTACACACAGTATTTTGTTATTGTTCTTTTCTGTATAATCAATAGCAATTACATGTACGACAATTATCCATGGATATTCTAATAAAGAATTGCTATTTAAAAACATTTTGCAACCAAACAATACATTTTCATTTCCATTGAAAGCATTTATTCAATCTAACATTTATATTGACAGAAGTAAATCCAAATTCCATTTCATCAATCATTTAACAACAGCTAATCATAGAAGAGTTTATTCCCACTTAACCAATATTTTGAAAAATCTTGTTCCCACATAGCCAACATTTTAATTTGCTATACCTGAGTGATCAGCAGGCTATATTCTGTTTTCGCATTTGCTTTGAATCACCAGACAATGGGGTAAAGTTGAGTTATAGTTCAATGAAATTAATTTACCAAATGAATATAATACAGATATAAAAGACAAATATATCCAGCACCATAAATGCCATAAATATCGAGTAAAAGGTGATGAAAGATCTGTTTTGTTGCAAAACAAAATATATTATAGAAGCCAAACTTTGCTGTGATTTAACGCATTAAATGCATACCTGATAAAGCATGCCTAAAAATCCCAGACAGAATTGAATTTTGCTAAAATAAAAGATAATTTTGAAAACGTTATTTTCAATATTTTCTAACTCGGCAGATATAATCTTTTTAAAACAAACTTGTCATTTAGACGAAAGACATATTAGACAAAAATATTTTAAAAAGAAATTTGATTGATCTGTCGAAATTTCAGATTATTATTTTTTCCCGATCAAAATTGATCTAAATTACTAAAATAATTATACTACTGCTATCTGTATGCACCTTTCATCAAGAAGTTAGTTTCTTTTCTAAGATCATTTAATCTGTAATCCATTTCATATCAAGGGAATTAAGTTTTTTTTTTTATTACAATGCTCTCTATGACTTTTTCTGTATAATTTGGATCGAGCATTGTTCTTTGAATAATCGCAATATTGCTAAATTTTGGCCATTTTATTTCAAGTTCTTTTTAGAATAGATTTCTCTGATAATTTGTTTTTCTAAGTGACGTGTTTTGTAAAGATTGTATATCAACAAATAACATTTTCAATATTCATAGAATTGTTATGCCCCCCCCCCCCCGGGAACAAGTTTGGGGTGATATATAGGATTCACTGTGTTTGTGTGTCTGTCTGTCTGTCCGTCCGTTTTTCTGTGCAGATTCGTGTTCGGGTCATAACGTCTCTGTTCTTTAAGGTAGGCATACCATATTTAGCACATGAATGTATCACTATGAGACGATGTGTCGCATGTATTCATTACCTCTGTATGACCTTGACCTTTGACCTAAAGGTCCAAATTATAAGTTTTCTAACATGAGTTCGTGTCCAGGCCATAACTTCTTTGTTCTTTGCCATAGGCATTCTATATTTGGCACATGGATACATCACCATGAGACAATGTGTCATGTACTCAGTTTGTCTGTCTGTTTGTCTGCCATTCCGTCTGTATGTACAGATTTGTGTCCAGGCCATAACTTCTTTGTTTTTTGACATAGGCATATCATATCTAACATATGAGTGTATTAATATGAGAGGATGTGTTACATAATTCTTGACCTATATGTAAAGGCAAAGACAACGAACAGTGTCACTCTCGTAAGTCCTAAATAAAATACAAAAACAAGAGTTGGGCAAACACGGACCCCTGGAAACACCAGAGGTGGGATCAGGTGCCTAGGAGGAGTAAGCATCCCCTGTGACCGGTCACACCCGCCGTGAGCCCATAGTCTTGATCAGGTAAACGGAATAATCCGTAGACAAATCAGTGTGTGAAAAACGGCTTAACAATGACTATGAAACACACCAGACAGCATCTGACTCAATGATAAGGTCATATTGGTAAACTAAATTGTTTTAACGACCATAGAACTTACGAAATGCTGCCTTTAAACGTGACTGTTGAAACCCCTGCAACAACAACTTGTCTGTAAGTAGCTTGCCTCGATTCAAAAACTGATCATACGCAGAACAAGCTCTTGCGTATCGAATAAGTTGAGAGACATACACACCATATGTAGGTGATAATGGAATATTGCTACAATAAATATGGAAGTTACGATGAGAAGCTGAAATTCCCGTTTGTCCATAAAGTTGAGTAGGTTCGCCGTTAATGTCAATGTTCAATAAAATATCCAAGTACGAAGCAGACATGGTTTTGACCTGTAAGGTCAAAGGTATAATTCTCTAACATTGGATTATATTTTGGCATGTTGGTGTATCACCATGAGAGGATGTATCCCCACCCCCCATGGGAGGATGTGTCATGTACATTCATGACCTCTGCATAAGCTTGAGCTTGATATCAATTTCAAACTTGTAGGGATTTTTCTTAACATGGAATTCTGTCCGGGCCATATGTTCTTTTTACAAGCTTTAATGACTCAAGTGAGCATAAAAATATGTGGGTATAGGGGGGAGGTATCCTTTGTGAGTTTAACTTGCAGTATTTCTTGTTTAAATTCAAAACATCATACCGTCTATCTGAGTAGTTTAGGCATGTTTTATTATATATTCATATCAGACATCAAACCAGAGCAAAATTTTACTCTGGACTGTCTTATTTGCAAACAAAACAGCTTTTTCATTATTCCAGAAATAAAATCACTAAAAATTGAGAGCTTTTATGTGATAATTGAGAGCTTTTATCACATTTTCGATACTGAAATCGTTCTTCATAGCAGGTGTTTTAACGAACCAATCAACAAAATATTGGTATAATGGGCTACCTTAAGTTTTGCCAGAATAGAAGCTCTAATATACCCAACTCATTATATGTACACATATATGCTACAAACTATTATATTTAGCTAATATTTGAAAACATGATACAGCTTTCCTGTCATAAAATTCTTTTCTTCTTCACCTGCACCCACTCAGCCAACACAGATTTACGTGTATTTTTTTTTTATTAAAATGTCTATATGAGTGATAACTTTCTTGGAAGTAAATTTAAAACATCTATGTATGTCCATTTTCCAATCCAATCACATCATAATTGATACTTTTTCTATAACATCCTCCTAGGTACCTGATCACACCTCTGGTATATCGAGGTGTCCGTTTTTGTCCGACTTTTAACTTTGTATTACTTTGAGGAGATATGAAATTGGTCACTGTTCGGTCTCACCTTTTCATGAAAAGTAAACGTGATAAACGAACCAGTTATTGTTCTTTTTTCGTTGCAGCTTAATACATTGCATATCAATTGTATGATAGCAAAGAATCTTTGAATTACTTTGAATTAAAATATGAATGTGCAGTTTATATTTGTTTAGTTTCTGCTTCGTTTTAATAAAGTTTTCGAATTTTTCCTGCAAAGCATCCCTTCATAAAATGAATTACGTTAACTTAATGAACGAAAGGGATATTCGTTCGATGCCCCATTGTTGTCTTGTGTGTTACAGTAAAATGGCGAAGTAAAAAATGTATTAAACGTAATCATAGTCCCGAAAAACATATATACAAAATCGAGTGTAGGGCAACACGGACCTCAGACAAAAGCGAAGTCAGGATCAGGTGCCATGGAGGAGTAAGCATCCTCTGCTGACCGACCACACCCGCCGTGAGCCCCTAGTTGAAACAAGGTAAACGGGATTACTTGTTGTTAAATTTAGTACATTGTACGAAAATGACAGTCTAACGAAAGATATGGAACAAATAAGTCAACATATGACTTAGTGATAATTTGTAATCACAAACAAGGTCATTATAGTGACCATAGAATTTGCGAAATGATGACTTTAAACGAGATTTGTTATAACCCTGCAACATCAACTTTTTATTTAGAAGTTGGCCTCGCTTTAAAAAGTCCTCATACGCATGGCATGTTCTTGCGTATCGAATCAACTAAGAGACATAAACATCATAAGCAGGTGATAGTTGTTCATCACTACATAGAAAAGGAAAGTTGACGATTGCAAAGTCAAAGACATCACGTTTATCATATAATGTAGTTGTCAGTCTGCCATTAGAGTCAATATTAAGTAAAATATCCCGATATGAAGCAGATCTTTCAGATTATGTGGCGTCCTTTATTTCGAGTTCGTCAGGATATATCAAATGGACATAATTGTGACAATTATGATTGTTAATTTATAAGACCTCATCTATATACCTATATGTAAATTTGAAGGGGCAATTTTTTTTCTTTTATCCCGAACAGGTTTTTTTAAAAATTCTGCTTCGTATGAATAGAAAAGTAAGTCTGCCAA
>CAJDSM010012604.1:5028-18759 GCA_903981925.1 Ostrea lurida | reverse complement strand
AAAGATGTAAACTGGTTATAGCAGAGAGCATGTGTATGTATAGTAATAACTTTTAAAATTAGTCTAGCTGGTTTTCCAATACCCAACCATTCTATAACATTTTATCTTAGGCCCAAATATAATCTCTCTCTCTCTCTCTCTCTCACTCGTCTTCTCTCTCTCTCTCTCTCGCTCTCCTGTCCAGCCTTGACATGTCTAAAACAGATCGTTAAATTTCCTATTTATTTTGCGGGGTAGAAGTCGTGAGCCGCCACCCTTTATCAGTGGGTGATCAGCACAAATTATCTCCCTCTGATTTCGTCAGAGATAATCGGGAGTTGTTTCCACTTGATCCCTCTGACCACTGGGGATTAAATACAGTATTTTATTCTGTTTAGGAGATTAAACCGAAAAAACGTGTTCCATTTCCGTTTGATCTTCGCTGCATAGGTTAAATCGTATACCTTGTACTGTAAACATCACTTCAATCCACAACAACATTATCTCCTTGTTTATTAGCTGGTCTGATAAGCCTGCTGTTTGGAGTCAAAACATTTATTTAATTAATTAACTTCTTTTACACAATTGAATTCTTATGACCTTTGGGCTGGATTAGTTTTTATTGATCCGATTAAGTTATTCAGCTTCCAGGCATATTGTTTCAAGAGGTTTTGACACTCTTTTTATTTAAAAAGAATCATTACAAAATTTAACAAGCATTACTTTACACCAGAGGGAGTGATATCAAGATAATTAAAAATTCAACATTATAATGAGCTAGAGATTAATTGCACCAGCAGTTTTTTAAGGGCCTTCCTGAGGCAAAAAAAAAAGAAGCAAAAATATACCATGTTAATAATCCCTGATATTTATACAGATTAAGCGAATTTCTATCTTAATCAAAATAAAGCAATAATTGAATAAATTAGTTTCTTGTACATTCCCCAAACATGGGTAATTTTCACACATCTTTAAATGTGCAACAAATGTAGATGTAATCATTACGTGTTGTTGACGTTAATTTTTGCACCATTGAATGGAAACATTATCATTCAATATAAACTAGGAATTAGACACACAAATGGTCACTCTGAAAGAGGCCATGACGTCTCTCATTAACTGTTTTGATTTTTTGGCAGTTCAAAATAAGATNTTGTTATTCAAACGTCTCTCATTAACCGTTTTGATTTTTTGGCAGTTCAAAATAAGATTTTTTTTCCTTCTATTTTTACCACAAGCAGGTTAATACAGCTAGTGCATGCAGCACGACTTCCGATTTGATCTTCACCAGAACCTATCGCGGTCAGAATGATTTACCACCGTTAGTCGACTTGATCCACATACAACTTCCCACAAATGCACAAATCTCCTGGCTTAGGAAAAAAAAATCTCCTTTGATGTTTCACAAATAGCTTAAATTTTAATTTTCTTCACTGTGCATTTATCAACTTCAATGAAAACGACTTTCTCTGCACCCAAATTCAATGATTCCTAATCTTTCCTGACAAATTCCTAATCTCCTAACAAATAACCGAGTTTATAAATGTAAGCCATATATAAAGTACACACAATTTCAGTTTTAGTCAAAGACTTCACCCTAAACAATTTTATTAATTAAACTTAAATGAATGGAAAGGAAACTTGATAATGAATCAATTAGTAGAATCACAACAAGCTGGATGGGTGGGCTTTCAGTAGCCAAATTCCAATTTAACCTCCCATTAGGCTTCCTCAGTAATTTAATGGTTTAAATCAAATTAAACAAGACTTTTTGATTGCCATTTACAGTAAGAAATGCTGAAAAGAGCAGCCAATAAATAGAGTGCGGGTGTTATAATTCTGTATTTAAATCCTCGGGATGAGGCAATACATCTTCTGATTAGTGTGTCGGGTGACAGAGCGTGCTGCTATTTACAGGGGTGGCCTGACAGGGCCCCACAGATTGTCAACAGACCGCTACCACCCATGCAACAGTGCACCTCTATAATAACAGATACAACAGCCCCCCTCCCTCCCACAGACTGTCAACAGACGCTACCACCCATGCAAACAGTGCACCTTATAATACAGATACAACAGACCCCCTCCCTCCCACAGGACTGCTACCACCCATGCAACATTGCACCTTATAATAACAGATATACCTTGCATTTCACAAACAGCTCCCCCCCCCCCCTCTCTCCCCCAGAATGTCAACAGACCGCTACCACCCATGCAAAGTGCACCTTAATAATAACAAATATACCTTGCATTTTCACAACAGCCCCCCCCCCCCCCCCCCCCCCCCCCCCCCCCCCCCCCCCCCCCCCCCCCCCCCCCCCCCCCCCCCCCCCCCCCCCCCCCCCCCCCCCCCCCGAATGTCAACAAACCACCACCACCCATGTGATAGTGCACCCTTAAAATAACAGAATATACCTAGCTTGCATTTTACAACAGCCTCACAGTCACACACCCCTCCTCCCACATCCCCAGAATGTCAACAAACCATAACAGCCTCACCCCCCCCCCCCCCCCCCCCCCAATGTCAAACAAACCACTACCATTCATGCAAAGAGTGCACCTTTACATAACAATATATCTTACATATTCCAACAGACCCCCCCGCCCCCCCCTCCCCTCTGGTGGATGATGAGACCAGCATCCTGTTGCTGCTACCGTCACTTCTTCAATCTTTTACCTTAAAATAGCTCACTATATTACTTTCAGCAAGGCTGCTAAATATCCTAGCATTGATTTCTCGTCTAAGTAAATTACACCACACTATATTGTCAGCTGATCCCTCAGAAATATTACTTATCATCATTCATATTGGCCAGTGTTGGCCGACAACAAGTCTGGACTGGGATCACGTTACTGCATTAGATTTTCTTTCATCCCCTCAAAAATTAATAAAGATATGACCAGAATTTTCCTGGGACACTTTGCCTTCATGAATCCCTTCCGCTTGTTCTACAAAAAAGGCTTAATCAAACTCGACACATAAAAGAGCCTCCTGCACCAGTTTGGCCAAACCATCACTCGATGGTATCAAGGGAGAACAAAGCTATGTCATTTCAACACTTGTTGATTCAAGAAAAAAAAGATTCTTATCTTCACCTTTCAATTCGGACAAAAATTTATGCATATCTGGTGTAGGATTAGAGAAGGATACTGTCACTCAAACTGACCAAATGTAATTGGATTCCTGTAGAAACGGGAAAAGTGGTTCCTTTAAGCAAATAATACCGTTAACAAAAAAATAACGCTCGTTATCACTACTGCTGGATTATTTCACTTATTTCAGATACATTCTTTTTTTTTTTTTTGGTTTTGTTTTGCTTGAAAGTTAATTCTGTCCTTGAAAACTGGCAAAATTCTTTAAGATTTTTCTTCAGTAACTGATGACAATTACACTGGTTTATAATACACAGAAATTGCAGTGACAATTCCTCCAATTATTTAAATTAGCAATGTACATATCTTTAAATTTTAATCTGCACAAATTATGCATTTTTATCTTTATTCAGCTTAAATACCACATATCAGATTTTGTCAAATGTAATCTTTCTATCAAATTGCAATAAAACACCACAATATGACAATAAATCAACTTCTACAAAAATAAAAACACGACCAAAAAAAAAAGGACCACAATTCAATACAAAAATTAGTTAATTTTTTACAGCATTTAAATTCCACTTGCAATCATTGCTTTTCAATGGCAATCCCCAGTAATTGTGTTACGTTAATTCAAATGATCAAATTTAGAATATGCAGAATGAAACTTGGGCAGTTTTTATTACATTAGGATTGCATTTAAATCGTATGAATGATATTTTCTATTGAACTTAGATAAAAGACATTAAAGCATTAAAAATAAAATGTATGTCATTTCCTCCTTAGTGTGAGTATTGAAGGTCCATTTACAAGACCCCCTTTATGTCAAAGCACATAATGATGTTGTCATCCTAGGATTGAACAAGGGAGACAATATCTTTTTAAAATTTGATTTACTGGCCTTTTTTGAAATATGTACACAATTCCCTAATCACAATGGACTCAAATCAACCTACTTCCAAATTTACACGAAGACACCCTCAACTATACAAAATACACAGATCTGTTTAGAGTCTTAATTATGATATTAAATTATTTTGATGTATTTTTGACACCAGCTCTAGGTCTGATATAAACATTAGTACTTACTATATAGCTATATCATCCTTAAATGTTCTTCCTCTTTGCATGTAGCCTGTGATACATCTTCAGAATGTATGAAGTTTATCAGATTTATTGAAATGCTTTGATCCACACCCCTATTGATTTCTGAATCCTTGCAATTATTTTTTTTTTTTTACAAACGGGGATCACTAATTTACGGTTCAATGGGTATAAACTGCCAGTATACAAAACACAACCAAATTTTGAGATATGTTTCTTTATCACTGATATTGGTCTACTTACAGGGAGCACATGGTTCTTTTACAAGTCAATTCTACGATCCACCCTCTATATTGATCTCGGCATTCCTCAGTCTCTGTGTACAGGACCTACTTAGTTGTGGTCGGTTAATTTTGCTGGTGTATCTTTCCTGGTGTTTTAGATTGCTGATAAATCCCCACATAAAACACTTCCCCTGACTCACCTGTCCCGTAAGGCCATCTATCAGTCGTACCATCTACTGTTTATTGTTTTCTGGGCTCAGATCAATCAAAGTTCTGATTTCCAATCACCTCACAGAGAGTCGCATAATGAGGAGTAAAGCTTCAGCTGCTTTGAGTGAACAATAATTTTCTTCTCTTTTTTTCATGAACTCCCTGCTCTATAGCCCTTACACCATGCTAAAATCACCATTGATTAAATCCACTTTTAATCAATTAAACTGTTTTGAACTACTCGGTACTTATCAGTTTATTCAATCAATTCAATAAAACTGTGGGCCAACATAAACAGAAAAGAATGGTATTCTTCACTGTTATTATTCTTCAGCATCCCATTCAAGAACGCTTCATTTGTAGAGAGACCGTTTAAAGCTTAGGTGAAATTGCACAAAATTCTATGGCGATATTTATTACCCACAGCAGCGATGGTTCTTCATGACATTTGACTTTTGTTTTTAAGATCACATTCAAAAGAATTTATAACTTTTATTTCTAATGCTGCATATTTAGATAATGAAAGATCAGCCACAGCCTTTAAAGTATGATGCAACACTGTAAGAATTGAACTGACTGACATATAGAGAGTATCCTCACTGTATTGACTTTCATCTAAAATAACCCTCCCCGCATTCATTAGGGTGACCACAGTATTATAGGTCTAACCATTTTCCTACAGGTAATCAACGCCGTTTCTTAAAAGGTTATCAACTACCACATTGTAGCAATGGACTGTGAGCTAATTTATACATATGGTAATGGTTAACTGAGAATAAAATGATTTTAGTTGCTGACAATGATTTCAGCAAGATTTCTAAGTATTAGCAATTACATTATCAGGGACGTGCACAAGTCAACACTTCACAGGTACCTCTTGGTCTCAGTCATTTTTCTGGAGTATGGCTACCTCTTGTCTAAGTCATTTGTGGAGTATTGGTACCTCTTGACTTTAGTCATTTGTGAAGTATTGGTACCTCTTGGCGAGTCATTTGTGGAGTATTGATACCACTTGGTGAGTATTGTGGGACTTGTGTATGGTATTGGTACCTCCTCTTGGTGAGTCATTGTGAAGTATTGGTAGCTCTTGGTGAGTCATTTGTGGATATTGAACCTCTTGGTGAGTCATTGTGGCGTATTGGATCCTCTTGGTGAGTCATTGTGAGTATCTGGTACCTCTTGGTGAGTCATTGTGAATATTGGTACCTCTTGGTGAGTCATTGTGGAGTATTGGTACCTCTTGGTGAGTCATTGTGAGTATTGTACCTCTTGGGAGTCATTTGGAGTATTGGTACCTCTGGTCTCAGTCTTGATCTTTATATTTTGAAGTATTGGTACCTTTTGTTGAGTCATTGTGGAGTATTGGTACTCTTGGTCTCAGTCATTTGGGAGCATTGCTACTTCTTGGTTTCAGTATTTGTGAGTATGGTACCTTTTGGTGAGTCATTGTGGAGTATTGTACCTCTTGGTGAGTCATTGTGGAGTATGGTATCTTGGTCTCAGTCAGTTGTGGAGTATTGGTACTCTTAGGTCTCAGTCAGTTGTGGTGTATTGTACCTTTTGGTGAGTCATTGTGGAGTATTGTGTAACTCTTGGTCTCAGTCAGTTGTGGGGCATTGGTACCTCTTGACTTCTGCGGAGTATTGCTAACTCTTGACTTCAGTAATTGTGGATATTGGACCTCATGGTTTCAGTCATTTGTGGAGTTTTGGTACCTCTTACTTCAGTCAGTTGTGGAGTATTGATACAATATATGTACTTATGTTACTGTACTCAATCTATTCATTGAGTATTGGTGTAACTTTCATATCATGATTGTCATATGTATCCCTTTGTTGGTTTACTGTTGTTGAATGAAAACACAATTATCCCTATTGACAATCTCAGAACTTACTCTGCTAAAACTGAAATTTGGACCACACAAAAACCCCCAGCATTAGATCATAGACCCTAAGACAGCCTTGTACCCAAGTTATTGCCTTCTTACGACATTGAAGAGCTTCTCGCATTCAATATGTCCAACCCCATCGTAATTTGGTTTCCAATTGCACTCCTTTCCAAGACTTCCCATACAAGTGGAGGTTTACGATAAAATTCCCAAATAATGCACACTCATATTAAACTAAGCTTCAATTGCCTTTGCTTACCAATTTCCTTCTTCAATTTCTACAATTGGAAATCCTACAATTTTTCGACTTCCTCAAGCAGAAACAAGCTGTTTTTCCATAGGGTTTTTTTGGTAAAATGTATGATGTCAATTAGTTAAGATTGGGAGTTTGTGCGGAGTGCATTAAACATCTTATAAGTAAATAGGGAAATGTAATTTGTTTTATTGCGTCAATAACTGGAAGGAAAAGACAAAATCTTTCTTTCTGCTGCACGATGAAAACACTCTGCAATACAATCAATTTCCTTTATATTACATGCCGTATTAACCAGTACAATACACAGATTAAATGCTTTACAGCTGAATTCCCCGTATAGTGCAGTCTGGACAAAAAAAGAGACTTTGAATCTGGACAACATAAGGAATTAATCTTCCTTACAATTTGTAAGACTTCTTTCTAGACATGTCTACATGCTGTCCTATTAGGGATCACTTTTTAAAAGCTTTCCCACTTTCTCTTGGAATCACGGAAGTGGGTTTCCAATGACATTAAAGAAAAAACATACTATCCAGCGTAATGGAGCGATCCATACATCAGTCCAAACCGCCATTACAACCTGCGAAGAAGCTCTTCTATTACTGTTTTATACAAGTACAACCTAACGATTACCAATATAAGAAATACATGAATGCAATATCCATTACTGGTCATTTGGTCATAAATGGTCTGGGCATACGAGACAGAAGACATAAACAATTCGTCTAATACGCTAAACTCCTGAATAGCAATGATATTCCAATCTGAATGGCCATGTAAGGAGAGTTCCAATATGTTATCTTTTATTAAAAAAAACGAACAAAGAATCTGTTGATCTTGCGCTGAAAGGAAATCAAAACAATTGCCTGCATCTCAATAAGTAATAATGCTCAATAATCTACTGATGCTGAAATAATTACTGTATTTCATATTTTGAATGATGCTTCCATTTCATCTACAAATGAATCTAGTAGTCTTATGGCTATTGTGTATATTTACATTTGCAATCATATTTCTCCAGAAATTTTGAAGGTTTTTTTTTTTAATCTTGATGGACGATACTTCGAGATGGGACTCCAATCCCAGTAGACTGAGAACAGAGTTTTGTGTTTCAATATTGTGATCCAAAACCGATCATACAATTGGATTTTTTTTAAAAAGTTATCCCTCCCAGTCATCGTGATATCTTGTTTATGAACCCAATTCCTATGGTGTGTTGCACCAATTGCTGATGTAACTGATTAATGTCAAAGCTGTAAAATTCATATCCAATAGAAATATTGCCATAAAAGCTCCATCAGATCTCCTGGTTAGTCAGCACTATATTGTGGAAGTCCAGGGGAGAATACTAATCTGCTATAATGAAAAATAAGTTCACCGCAAAATGGCATTCACCAGACGACGGAATGACGAAAGTTACTACAGGATCTTGTCTGATGGCAATTTCCAAAAAAAGAAGGGAAAAAAACACCCGCAACGGATATTGCACAATTGCAGGTTGTAATAATTCAGATCCAGTAGCGGATAAAATTCTGAATTTCTAGTTTTTTTGTACATTTAATCAATATTTGTCTGCCCCAGTCGATCTAATTAAACGCAAATAGATCACACAAAATAGGCACCAAGCTTACTTGATATTATGACAGTTGTAACATAACAAAAACATTCATTTTATTGTATGTATAAGCAGAATCTATATGCAGTAAGCTTGAACTGCCTGTGCAACTAACTTGAGTATCTCACATAGAGCCAAAAGTTTTCTATTGCTTTCTTATACAGACATCATGAAATAAGAGCCAGTTGCATAGGTTTGTTAGTAAGGGACATGTTAAGTTAGTCCGCCGGATATGCAGAGTTATCCAGAGAACATGTCGTACTTTATCTCAGAGACATGTGGTATGACCAAACCTAACTACACCCATGCAGACCAAGAAAGCCAAATCCAGGAAAGGGAAAGGGCTTTACCTTTGGAATTGGGTATGTTCAGCCATTATGAAACAAGAGTGGACATTTGCTAGTTGGATTGGTCTATTTTCATTCCATCATTTTATCAATATACATGCAAGAAGAAATTTCTCTCACTAGCAGCACTAATATTGGACAAGAAAGAAGAATTGTCATCTGAACCAACTTTTTATCAGCTCTCGGTCAGCTTTGGCTTGGCTTACAAAGATGGATATGAGCAATCCTGAAATGTTTACCCCGTTTACATGCTTTTGGGACACATTTTATTGGATTCATGATAGCATTTATTTCCTGTTTAAATAGGCAAGGTGCTTGATGAATTTCTGTAGACTTTTTGTTCTACGTGGAGTAAACATGTAATAAATTTTCAGTCCTTTGATCTTTCAAATCATTACAGCATTGCAGTTTTTAATTGATTTCATGAATGAATTTTCAATGAACAACATTAAACAAAATAAGTCCCTTTCAATCAATAATTTGCAGTTCTCCAGAACTAAATGAGAAATTACTTCTAAATTTCAGGAAAATTAAATTTTCCATCCTCTCTGACGCTCTGAATGTGGAGATTCTATGATCCACAGTGATCATTGAGATCACAATCTCCATGTTGTTATATATATCATCAGGTATTAAATCATGCCAGCCTTGGATCTCAAACTCAATTCTGAGCTTCCTTTTATCTAAACAGTCAAAATCCGAGTAAACTCCCAGACTTTTTTTAAGAAATTCAGTGCAGACCTTCCTGCTGCTGGAACTTCCCCGCCAGCTTGCTGGATTGATCTCACCTAATTAATGGTGAGACTCCAATGCCTGGAGCTTGGATTTGACTCACTGAGCTTGGTGAGACTTCCCTGCCAGCTTGGATTGATCTCACTGACCTTGTTGAGACTACCATGAGCTCGGATTAATCTGCCTAGATTTAATGGTGAGCCTTCCCTGAGTCGATCGCGATTCCTTTACCTTCATGTGACCTTACTAAGCTTGGTGCAACTCCTTGAGCACAGTGTAGCTTTGCTGAGCTTAGTAATAACCTTATTGAGGCTTGGTATGATTTCCATGAGAGTGCTGCGCCTTGTCCCCTGACCTGTTATGACCAATTAAGTTTAGTGCGACTCCTGAGCTCAGTGTGATGTTACCGAGCTCAATATAATCTCCCTGTGTTTGGTGTGATGTTACAGAGCTCGATATAATCTCTGTCAGAGTTTGGTGTGATGTTACGAGCTCGATATAATCTCCGTCAGAGTTGGTGTGATGTTACCGATCGATATACTCCGTGTTTGGTGTGATATGTTACCAAGCCTGACATAACTTTGCTGTTGTTTGGGTGATCTTTCTAGGCTTGGTACAACAATCAAATCACTTAGCATAATTGAACGAGCTTTCCACTTCTCACTGAAGGCTAATGTGATAGGAGTATGTATTTGATGTAATAATAAAGTGCAATGGTTTGGTGGATGCGTAAATCTCTTCCTGATTACCATAGTGACGCAAGTCACTTTGAGCAATGGCTCACCAAGTTTAGAGCAATTCACTGACAAGAATAACATGGTTAATTTTGCCTAGCTTTTATGTGCTCTAGTTCCCTTGCTAGGTTTGAACTCTTTGGTAGCACTTGACGTCAAGAATGGCTTAAGGGACAGTCTCTAAGATGATAGCATTTCCTTTATAGTCCTCTCCTGAAATTCTCTTGTCTGATGCTGAGCCATTTATTCTACTTTGATGCTCCATCACTTTAATGGTTTCCATCATCTTTTTAAAATCCGTTTTACCTTCAGACATCAAAGAAACAGATTGGTAAATCATAATGTTCCATAATGTCACACAGATCTTTCTTGTACAATAGGATATTTGAAATCGCAATGAAAGATACTTATCAGCAACATGACTGATAATAGCAGGCATATAAAGCTTAATCCATCCAACTTATAGCTTATTAAATGTATAATTTTTCTGCAAGAAATGAAACAAAGATCAGGAATGTTTTATACTAGTGTATCTCTTAGGAATCCACACAATGGGTATGTCAACAGATTTTAATTGTTTCAACTTTATTGCAAAATATTTTTGGAGAAGGTTGACCAATATATTGATCAATCTCATTGCCAAAAGTCAGATTCAGAATGCCGATTCAAACCGTGATTCACAATCCTGCAGTTTGAATTGGTATTTCTGTGCATGACCTTATGACTATAAAAATTCCGTATATCTGCTATTGACTGACCAAAGAAGGGTCTTCATCCCATTCCTATCTCTAGTTAATTTGACAACACTACATTGCATGTGCTGAAGAAGACCAAGAAGGACAAACACGAATCTGTAAGCTACTGCTCACCAAGGATCCCCCTACAGAAAAAGGTACATTTTGGGTACCTTTTATAGGTACACTTAGGTACTTTTTAGCGTACACGCAGGAACTTGTTGGATTACTCCAGGTACTTTTCAGGTACACTTTAGGTACATTAAAAAGTACCAAAATGTGCCCCCCACAGGTACCCATAATTACCTGAAAGTGTATACCTAAAGTCGACCCTTTTTGGACTGAACTAAAATTTATAGATGCAGCGATAGGTGTATATTTTGGAGTACACATTTTAGAAGTACCTTGGGGTACTTTTCCAGTTACCCAGAATGTACCGGCTTGCTCTAAGGTAAATTTGACGAAGTCCGTTTACAGGAAATGACAAGCGAAAGGTCTGAATTCGGTAAGCATGATAATGGAACACTTAGAAGAAGTACACAAATAGTATGCAACAAGTGAGAAAAATGTGATGAGAATATTTGTTTCGGAAGACGAAAGGACAGACAAATGGTAAAACAGTAATATCCCTCTCCTTCGGGAGTTACTATAGAAATCTTCCCCAACAAGCTTGATTCAGTAAACTTTCTCCATGTGCACATCACTGTGGTTAAGTGACCAGAAGTCAGCTGCTATTGGTCCATGTATATCCATAGTCAATGAGATGCGTCCATACTAAGGACAGAGGGTCATCTCAGTGTCAGTGTGATATGATTAAACGACTGATCTAGATAAACATCATCATTATTTCTATACATGCAAATATGCTCTTCTGTCACTTCACAGGGAGAGGTTATTAATTAATAAATGAATATGGTCAACTAAATCTGGATTCGCTTTCATCCTCTCCCGAGTCTATACCAGTCAGGAGTCCAGGTGACCGGCTGGTGATTACAGGTAACAGCTGCGGAGTCAGACACACAGGTACAATAACAAACCAGTGGCAGCTCACTTAACAGACACTGTCGTGAATAATCCATGTCCTTAGGAAAGAAAATTACAACCTGTACTTTCAACAATCTATCTATTTGCTACACACAAAAAAAAGAGAGTCCATTGGCCACATAGCTCACCGTTGCCTATAGGACTGGAGTGAACAAATTGCACTATGGTCTCACATCTGAGGTTCCTTGTTAATGAATTAATACAGTCAAACCTGACGTATCTTGAACTCGTGGGACCAAGAAAACTTCTTCGGATATTTGAAAGATATCAAGGGTAAAAATACTTAGAAATTAGGTTGCCCGGTAGGGCTGTGTATTGCTAGCACAATTTCGATACGATACGATACGATATGCAAAAGTCCCGATATCCGATATATTGGATCTTAATTTGTTGACTGTCATTTTCTCTCAGATTTGACTACGGGTAATCCCGTTTACTTTATTTCGACTACGGGCTCACGGGGTGTGACGTCAGCAGAGGATGCTTACTCCTCCATGGCACCTGATCCTACTTCGCTTTGTCGGAGTCCGTGTTGCCCAACACTCGATTTTGATATGTTATTTGGATTATGATTAGTTTAACACGATGTTACCTTCGCCTATTTGTATCTAATCAACATTTAAGGTAGAAGCCTACTCACAAAATTAATTGGTTTATCTCACAGTTTTTACATTTAATTTTAACTATCACTATATAAAGGAGTCAAATACACACAAAATTGCAAAATTTATATTATTTTCTGACGATAACATTCAAAGACAGAGGTACCCAGCCCCTAAAAAAACGAAGCAAGGCTATGTATAGTGCAAATAGATATTTTGATTAATACTAACTAAAATCACATTTTTCTTAATAATTTTACTTTAATACAAAGTTACATTGATTTTATAATGAATTCACATGACTATGATGTTGCACACGTAGAATAAAGCCAATTTTTTCACAGTTTTTGGCAATTTAAACAAAAATGCAAAGATCATTTTCTACATTTACCATTTGTTAAAATATATGAACTGTTTTAGTATATTTTTTTCCTCTAGTTATCAAATGGCTCTTAGAGAGGATATAATAACACCACAAATACATAGATATCATCATTTTTCCGAGTTAGGATATCAGATACACCCCACCCCCAAATTTTTAAAAGACCCTTTTGTACTGTAACCTCACTTGTATTGGATATACATTAAAAATTATATGACATATCATTTTGATATGAACATAAATCAATAGATAAAAGGTTAAACATTCATTCAGAGACATTTTTTTTAAATATGAACAGTTAATATTAACAAAAAAATTGCTTGATTCAGCAAGAAATGGCAACAGAGTCTAACGAGCTACGCATATGTTTCAATACAATGTTTTATTTGTGCTCAAATGTTATACATCTTTGTAGCTTATGTTCACACATAGCCAACTCCATAATACGAATGCCAGTCTGTTGCGCAATTAACACAGGCTCGTAAATTTTCTGCCAACATCGCCAACTCCACAATACGCCTACATCTTGAGCTCAAAGTTAACAAAGCTTTACATCATCTGATTGACTGACCAGTGTCAACTTGGGGACCCATCCCCTAAAATGATCATAACATGATGTATATTGTACACAAGATTATTTTAAAACCTGTCCAACAATTATGAATTGTTTAAAATAAAATTTTCAATTAGAGCTGAACTAATGACATTGCAGGTAATATTCATGAGAAATATACTACATTCAATATGACGTTGACGAATATTTTGAAAACCAAATAGTGTAGAT
>CAJDSM010012603.1:19791-51923 GCA_903981925.1 Ostrea lurida | reverse complement strand
AGGAGAGAAGGGGGATATAAAACTCTTCAGAAATCAATGAAGACGAGCTTCATGGACATTGCGATGACATGGACAAAAAAACAACAACAATAAAACAATTGTTTTGATATCACAAGCAGAAAAGCTGCCCTTGCGCTTTTCGGGACATTCTAAAGTCCGTCGTCATACACCCGTATCAAATTGTGACAGAAATCTTCATCATTCTATTACTTCACACTGCTGACACGCCTTGCCTGTCTGATCGTATGTGTTCGATCATTCACTGAAACTTGTGTAGATATTTGTAAATATCACTGTGACTTATTACGCCCTAATGGAGTCTGTGTTCACTGACAGACATATGGCGACACACGGGCAAGTTGGTTAGGGGTTGGAGGTTCCCTGTGAAACACTCGCAGATCCAGGCGGTCTACACGCCGCTGTTACTGCGTGGGTGTAAACAGCTTCCCTTTTCATGCTTTGTTTTCAGATTAGTGATCACCCCCAGCGTTTGTTTTGAAAATCGGCAACGGTCGTCTCTGCTTGTGCTTCCTGTAATGACCGTCAGGTTTTCTTTGTTTTGACGTAACGCCACCAACAACACTGCCAAGATGCGCCCAGCAAGAACAAGAAAGCGGGGGCTTCCCACAATCGGCAACACTAATTGGCCCAAGGCTTCTAGGAGAACAAACGCTTGACGTTCGGATACCTTCAAATAGTTCCAAAATATATTTGGTTCACCTTTTTTTAGAATTTCCCCCCTTTTTCATTTAACGGCGATTTCTACAGACTTTTTGTCAACCAGTTGATGAAAATGAATAATACATTACAAGAAAAAATGAATACCTTCACACGACAATTAATTTTGGCTACGATTTCTGAATGATATACCCATCCAGGTGGGGAAAACCTTTGTAAACATACAGGAGCTACATAGGCAGGAGCTATATACTATTACATCATAATTTTACATACAAGTCTCTGACATGTTTAAAATATTTGATAGATTGTACGTAAAAATAAAAGCCAAGGACATATTATCACCTCTGCGTCCAGAATTTGTTCGTAGCAAGTCCCTTCAACATAAAACAATTGTGCAAAGGACAAGGATGTTGCTCACCGCGAAACAGCCAAAACACGTGATACTTAACCGAGCCTTTGGTGTAGGCTGTGCATATTGGTTATGCACACAACTCGCACTCATGCTGATCGAAACATTCACCTCCGCCCTTTTATGTCCAGTACTGAAGAACCAAGGTCTTTCATATTAGTGCTCAAATCTGCCATTAACACTTTTCGGTTTCACTGTTATGGGGGATATATATCGAAGAAGATCTTTTCTTGTCATAACACTGTCATTACCAGATCCCGATTCTAAGATACCGTTTGGCTCCATGTTAACGTTCGCTTTCTTCAAAACATCGTCCATATATTACTGCATACGCGAGGGACGTCATCACTATTAGTAATCTATTGATGACATAGTATGAGGATCGGCCGGAAGAGGATATTGAATATAAATTCTGTAGGGTAAAATCCTAGGCACTTATTGGTCTCAACTGAGCACACCAATGCCAGATACTCAACATGCGATCAAAGCTAAGACTATTATTTTTTAGCTTAAAAAATTCAGGAAGAATAGGTTTTTGAATAACCTATTATCCGTAACAAATCATGGGACACATGTTGACTGTAATTTTGTCATCGGTAGCTTAAGAAACATACCCTAAAATAGCTGCAGAACTGACCTTACCCAATACTTTTCAGAGAGCCTGCAGCTACCTATAAAGCAGTCTTTGCATCATGGATTCCAAAGAACCAGGAATTTTTTTTTGCGCTCCATTGGCTCTTACTCTGTCCACCACGCATTTCGATCCTTACAATCATAGCCTGTTAGAACTCTGTGACATAATTAAAGTACTAGTAATTTAAACAATTTATGTCGTGTCGATTAGGAATAACTACCTTGCTCATGTTGTGATTGCGACCGTTAAATGCTGATTAACGCTTCGCCAACAAACGAGTCGCTTACCGGCGCGACGCTAAGCCGGACCGTTAAAAACGGATGTTTTCGCCAAAACCGTTTTAAATCAGCCAATTAACCGGTCGCAAATTCACAAAAAAAATGAGAAGGTATTATTCCCATTCTAATTGCAATTTCTTGCTTATGTTACATTTCTATTTGCTATTTTGTATGAAAATTGTCCTAGCTTGACGTACTAGTGTCTGCGTCACGGCATTAGACGTCACAATCGAAAGTTTCCCAGCTCGTTTAACGCTCATTTTACGCAGGCCCACCCAAATCTCAGTGGCAATTACAGTGTCCATTTTATCGCAATCAGATCAAAGAATACGTAGCTTACAAAACAAGCATTACGAATAAAAAATTCATGACGTCCAGGGCGCGCGATCCAAGACAGTATACAGAATGTATTATATTGATTGTCTCAATATTTTTAAAAGTTTACAACGCAAACAAAAACGAAATAATTTTCAAATAACTTCACTAACAAATTTGAAAAGGACGTGTTTGAAGAGCTCCAAAGGCACAGAACAACAGGCACGGCCCATGGCGACGTGCCCCGCCCGTAGGGGTCCGAGGAACCCCTCCCTACGGTTGCCGACTGATCACAATTCGTCATTCCAACTATCACGCCGACTCTCCCACTGCCTTAATAACATATAAGATTACTCGACCCCGAAGAGTCTTACCAATTGGTTCTTCTCCTTCATAACGAGATAAGAACTCCCGATATAGATTCTCCCAAATCTCCTCTTCCTCGAAATTTGCAATAAATCATTTGAATGCTTCGTCTCCCTCCCCATGCCCCTCGCGATCCTCAACCGAAACTTCTTCCTCCCCTAGCATAAAAACTGCCAGTTTAAAGCGCTCACCATCCCCACGATCTCACCAGACTTCTAGACCACCCTGATGGTCCAACACCTCCCGTCCCAAAGCTTTACATAAACCCTGGCGACCAACATGTCGCCCTAGGGTCAAGACCTCTTTCAGCTCCTAAGAAATCTCGGACTTCCCACAAACGGTCCCTCTCTGTTAACCTTAAAAGTCCCCCCCGGTATCCAAATTTCTTAAAATGATGAACATTACTTCCAGTATCCATTCTCTTTATTCAAATTCTATGCATTATTCCGCGTCTTGATATGGCTCGAAGTCCAGAAGTTTCCTGCAAACCCATCACTTCCTTGTCTGTCACAGTCCATTTCTTTTAAGTTATTGGAAATATCAACTAACAAGCAAACACACACACAAAGTTCGTCTTCCATGCAAAAGTATTTGTTATTAACAATTTGTCTGGTTTTTCAGATAAGGAGTACATAGTTGTCCAGAATGACGACATCTTCTTGAAGAGTCCTTGTAAGCACTAGATCCGCTTCTATCGGGAATGTTTATTCGAGTACGGACACATGAACAGAAATGATAGTTCTGGTCTCTCTGAACTTTTCGTGAGGAAGACATTTTCTCCTTGTTGTCTATGAGGCTTCAGGGCAAACAATATGAAACCAATGCACCCCCAGCTAATTATGTTCTGGACCGCTCTGGCCCTAAAATATTATACTCGGTACTATAATATCATACGATAAGCGGCATCGTGATTGATAATGTCGCAAAGTTTTCAAAAGTGGCACGGTCCCCCAATCTTCAACAACCCGAGGATCCATTGCCCTTCTCAAGTGTGGATAAAACATAGAGTCCTAAAATTATATAAGATCAATGATTCGTGATGTATGTTAATGTTCTGCAAAGTTGTGCTGTTCCTCTCAATCAGCAACTCTTTCCCTCTTCGTGAATTGTGATATTGTGCATTTGTTTATATCATGTACAACCTTCTTGTCTTCCTTGGGGGCTCTTAATTCGGTCAATAAACGAACTTGAATGTGATTTAATGTTAAACCCGCCCCCCCCCCCCTTTCATGGAAAAACGACTGCCATAGTAGATGTAAAGAAACAAAGATATTTCTGTGTCTGTATATTTCTCTGTCCCCTTACCAACGGTTCAAGCTATAGAAAACACTAAATCTCTCTATTTATCCAGTAAACTTGACAGCGCTCAAAACATGTCAAAATAGTACGCCGCGAAAAAAAAAGAGAATTTCAAATCTTTTCACATCAGCATCAAAAAGAATGAAAGCTATAAGATAGAATTATATGTTTTCAAATCTCAGATACGGTATGTTCTGCATGAAAGAAAATATTCAAATATTGCTATGCCTCTTTTTTTTTTGGTAAAGATCAGTGCGACGTTTACTTAGATCAGCCAACAAATATTGCTAGTCACATTCCCCATTGCTGGCTCTCAATTGAAAGTTTGTAATTGCCACAACTCAAAAAAAAAATTTGAGTTAACTAGATGCTACCAAGTGACACGGATTTTAACCGTTTTACCAGAAAAAAAAATATTAAAATCTCAATTCAGCCCTCTATGCCACAGACCCCCCTACCGAACCATGCCCCCCCGAACACATCCCTCACACACCACACAGGAACCCCAGGTCTCATCCACCAAAGACTTCTGGGAACCACAGGACTTTATCGATTTTAGTCTCAGCCAATTTCAGAAGAATTCAGGAAACATAAACATCCACAGGCTTAATCATGTGACACCAAGTCTGTTCCTGGGTAACCCTGGTCTTGTTTGCTTCCAATCTGGCACAAAGTTGGACCTCCATAATATAACAGATTGAGCAATTTGATGGGCGAACACAGTGTAAGACTTAATAGAGAAAAATGAAAAATTATAATTGAAAAAAAAAAAATTTGCTGAAATTTTTACTTAAATCAAAATGGATGCTTAAATTTCTTAATGATATAAAAAATCTTAGATACAAAGAACTATCTCATATTTGTATTGATAATCTTGATTCTCTGCGATACATCAAAATTAAACATTACATTAGGTTAATGATAAACAATGTACCTTATTCCACAACTAATTATTTTAGAGTGCCAAACATTGACATTTATTTACAGTAGGACCGCACACTCAGCAATCAAGAGTCAGGCAGACCTACTATCTATTTACATTATATTGGACGGTCACCGACCTGAAGATACACAGGAGCAGTAAGCACTCCGAAAAGGGGTTTACGGTGTATACCCCCCCCCCCCCCCCATCAAAAGAAAAATTTGTTGTAACAGAAAACAATTGCATTGCTCAATCTGTCCAGCACCCCTATCCTCCTCATATCGCAGTCTTGAATCGGCCCTATATTGCCTCATACACCACACAAAGGAATTTCTAAATATCATAGCACGTTGCTCTGCATTTTAACCGTCCCTAACGTGCGAGGCATTCTTATCCCTATTGACTGCATACCAGATAGCTCTAATCTTTTTTTCTCTGATCATAGAACCCGGGATGGATTCTCATCCTCGATTCTTATCAAATGAGCATGTGTGTCTTAATGTTTATCAACTACTCACAATTTTCCTCAGTAATTAAAAATTTACATCAGGAATTATGACAAATTTCTCCCAAACTTAATACATAAAACAAAACCTATCACGCGTTCCATTACTTGCGAGATTGACATCCAATCTAAACATAACAGTCATCTCAATATGACTTTGTAATATACTCATGATTGATAACAAGAAAATTACCAATATGACAATATTATGAATAGGTATTTGTTTTCTTTTATTATATATGAATGGGAGATATTTTAAATCCCCCATGTGTTTGTTACCCAAGTTATTGAGGCCCGGGGGGGGGGATTGTCATAGACCACCAATGAATTTTGTCTCTGTTCACGTGTAGTAAAATCAAGTTACAGTTACAATATAATTAAAGAACCATTGATGATAGAAACAAAATAGCATTTTGGATGATCTTTAATATGTTTTCACAAAAGTTCAAATTGTAGAAAAGAACGGGGACGTGTCTATCTGCTAGATTAAAGAACCACCTGTGTAATGGGGGGGGGTCCGAAGCTCATATTCACTATTTTTGTTCCGCAAAATGTTAGTTAAAAGGGAAAAATTTCTGTATTGAGAGACACAGTAAATAATTTCTGCATAAATGATGCAAGAAGCAACATAAATATGATTTAATAAAAAAAGTCAATTGGAAACAAGGAGAGAGCACTATATTCCCTGCTGCAGGCGTGCCAGAGTGCATATTTCTCTCTTTCTTACTCGTGCTTCTCTTCTTTCCTCATCCATCTGACTCTCTCATCTATATCTCTCTCTAGCCGGAAAGCCTCGGGCACTCTCCTCACACTTCGAGAGCCTCGAGTCATCATCATGTATATGTCATTCGGACATAGTTGTATCGTTCCTGCACTTCCATGACTTCCCCGCTAAGCACAGACGAAAAACTGACCCCGGATTTTGGTGAATTAGATGTAATTAAATATTGCAGAGTTGATATAAGGACACGAACGTAAAGAAGAAGCTAACCAAATATTGATATATGCAACATTCCAAGCTATTTTGTACCTTTGCACTCATTGAAAGGAAAAAATCGAGTGAAAAAAAGCATAATATCACAAGGTAGGCAGAACGATGAAGAGTTTGCTATAATCGCCTTCTCTCATTATAAGTGCATCCTAACATTATAATATTTGTAATCGCATGACAGAGACGAAAATAACTGGGCTATGATCATAGCAATGAATAGCAAACATAAAAACGTAGAAAAGAAAAATAAGTGATCTATCCAGAAACAGACTTAAAAAAAAAAAGAGGAAAGGGGTAGGTCATCGATCCATGCCCCAAAGTGCACTAGTGAATCCGCCGTGGATTAATATTCATGTTTGCAATAGCAACCATTTAGATTCAATCCAATAAAACTTGAACAAATATATAACATCATTTCCTATAATATAATTGCGAATCATAAACTTTTTCAGTAATTCTACTAAAAAACATAGCACATTTCATGTCGTAGAGATTGTAACTTCAATGACTCATCAATAACGCTAGATCGTAAGATTGTGCTTGATGTGAGAAATCCTGTGCAAATACAGATTCAGTATCCCTATATTGCTATATACTGTAAAATTTGGTTATCGCCGATATGACCCTTGAAAATTAAATAAAACAGAAGGAACCGGTGCAATATATTATTACAAGAATTGATAGTATAAATTGTGATGCCAACAGAAAATCACTGTATGAGCATTTGGATATTTTTAAAATGACAAATTGATGACCATCCTTAAAGTTATTTATGTTTTATTAGTTATATTCTATACTAATTATTTACCTAAAGGGGGTTGGGGTAGACCCCCCCCCCCCCCTTTTAAATCCGCCTATGTATATTCCCATGTAAAACCTTAATTCCCCATCGCGAACACAATTAAGCTACCCCTCGCCTACCCCTTGAGGTCATGATTTGAAAAAAAATTGAATCTACACTTCCTGAGGATCAATGCTTATTATTATGATTAATCATGCATTGCTGTTTTTGGGGATTATGTTTTTTAAAAATCCTTTTCATATGTAAAACTTCCCTACTGAGGCCCCATCATTCCCCCATGGGGCCATGATTTGAACAATTTATATTGTAAATTATCTATCGTGTAAATATCCATTGTACGTGGATGAGCTGTACATATTACGACATTGAAGAAGTTGGCTTGAAAAACAAAAAACAAACCCTTTATAATATTGAAACCCCTTTCAGATAAAATGCATGTGTCATCAAATTTGAACAGCCAATTGTTACACAGCACGAGGTCGGGTAGGTATAAAAGGATTGAGCGGGTGAGTGCGTGTACAGTACTTGGAGACGACAGGTACAGTTGACATCACATCACCGATTCAAAGCATGGAGTTTTTGAAAGTCCTCGTGGTTTTGCTGGTCGTTTTGCACGGTAAGAAATTTTCATGGAGAAACTTTTTGCATCACTTTAGCGTGAACATTGAGATTAAAATGTTTATCGGCAAGAATTTTCGCGCTCTAGTGAGAAAAGATTATACCATTCGAACACGTACAAAATGCAGAGCATGTAATGCTGGTCTATTTAAATAACATACGTTCTTTTAATCCTATTTTGACACAGGTTCGCTATCAAAGCCAATTAGTTCTGAGAATGAACTGCATACCATCGTCGGAAAACTAGAGAGACTCGCAGAAAGCTTAAGACGGTATGTAGTGGATGAGAGTAGGCACGAGTATTCCATGAGGAGTAAGGAACCATTCAGCGGGTCTACATCGGAATTCCCTATCCCCGAAACCAGACCACTCGGACCTTGGGAGCTCGTAAACAACGAGCTAGACCCCTCCTCGCCAACATACAAAGGGCTCTACAAAATGTCTGAAAAGCTTCTGAAACCCTACTTCCGTAGTTTCCCAACTGGACCATATACATGTAAGTAAATTGTTTAAAATACCAAGCTTTCAAATGATAATTGTGAATTCGTTACATTTCGTCTTTCCATTGCCTTCTCTTGGATTTTCAGTGGAGATCGCGTTAACACCACGTGATGTTATTCCAATTGCTGATCATGTACAACCGTGCCGACAAAATGTGCTTTTTGGAACAACTTCTTTAACGTTGCCCGAACAGCTTCTTGGATGCCCATTTCCAGTGTGCAACATCAGAACAACCAAATAGTTTTCTGTGAGTATAGCGTTTAGTGAATTCATTTGAAATGTGTCCTAAACCGAAATATTGCTATTCAAATTTAGGCAGCAGTAATGTATTATGATTTATATTTAAAAAAAAAACCAAAAACGTTCTGTAAGAACTTTCACATGCATTGAACTTTTATCCAGATGTTTTCAAGGACCAAGTACATGCAATGGCCGAGAATGACTGGAAAATGAACACTCATGTGAAGGGAGTTTTGGGGAATTCCATAACAGATACAGCCGTTCTGAACAAAGTCACCCAGACAATTGTTATGGCGGCGCGTAGACATGCCTACGGGGATATTATGGAGCACATGGAATATTTCCAAATTAACGGTATTTGAAGATCTTTGATAATTATATGCTGTATACATTTATATCTAGGTAGCGATTTTAATTTACTATTTACATTGTGTTTCAGATATTATGGAGCTCCTTGCAAAAATGAAGATGCTGATGTTAAAAGCTGAACAGGGGAAATGGACACCAGTAATGTTCGATGAGAAACTGAATCAGCTTTTGACGGAAAATGACTTTGTCTTTCAGTGTCCGAGTATGCATGATTTACGAGAATTCCACCAAAAAATTGTTCGCCGTTTTCAAGAGAGGTAAGCCTGAAAGTGTACAATTGACAACGATTTTCGTCTTGTATGCATTTTTCTCAACTGCTAAATACTGAATGACCGGCTTCCTGTATAACTAATATAAAGGTTGACAATTTAAAAAAAAAAAACGTGACTGGAAATTGTTCATATTTTTGAAACAGGTTATCGGAAATCAAACCCTTCGCTCAGACCGAGGCTTGGCTAAAGAAAATGCTACCCACACACACGAGTACAGACGCCACCCCCGCCATTACCGCCATCCTCCAAGTGTACACGGACTACGTCAAGTCGGCCATGTTGCACTTCCAACAAGTGGAAAACCACGTGATCAGCGGAAACCCGGCCGAAATCTCAAATTTCATGTCCCAATTCCTGGGTAAGAAGTTAGATGGCACTGAATTTCTTATTTTTACGGAGTTCATAATAGATAAGCCATTACATTTACTTTTGAAAACTTAATGATATATCAAACTCTAGGAATAGACTTTGCATGTAAACGAACTCTGGCGGAAGTTTGAATGATATACTGTATATACAATTGTAGCACCACTTCAACGCCAGTATTTGCAGTCCATCTTTGAATTTCTGAATTCTGAAAATACCAGCGACATTATGGAAATGGAACAAATGAGAAACGAAAATATATACCGTTAACCTACGTCCCAAGAGTACATGCCCGGGATGTTGATGAAACGGACACCTGCTTGGACCAAATGATGAAATACAGAAATCCAAAATCATGGACCCTTTTGTAGCGCTTTGAAAAAACATGTACTTTGAAAAATAAAACATCAAATACCTACATATGTACTTATTACTTCAGCAAGAGTTTCTTGGCGAAGAAAGCCTTAAGTAATGAAAGCCTTAATGATGAAACCGTACCCAATTTGTTGGAATTTGCAAGGATATGGATCTAGTAAAGCTTGATGTTTTGCCATATGTAAAAAGTAATCGCATCTGACAAGTGGCACAGAATTCCGAGTCAGAATTAAAGACTTGCTGGTTTGTATAAACGAGGATTGTGTTAAATTGATATTTGGTTATAACGCATAGTTTTGGTTCGTGGCTGTCTTGCACGCATTTGTGTTCAAGACCAGAAGCATAAACATGGAATCATACGATCGTTGGAATAAAAACCATTAGAATAATTAGTCTGTGGATATTTTATGACTTGGTAGAAAAAAGAATCTATAGCTATTTTTCAACTGAAGATAAAATTGTTTCCAGATGAGGCCTGAGTACATGTACATTTTCTTGCATGTTGTATAGTGGGAAACAGCAAGGACAATCGTGATCATTCTAATAAATCCTATATATAGAATACAAATTAAAAGGTTTGACAAACGCGGACCCTTGGACAAACTAGCTATATGAATTGAAACCATTTTTAATATTTCAGATGTTGAATTAAAGGCCACAACTAGGGATTTTTTTTTTCTCGTATAGAAGCTTTTGAATAAATTCTGCCTCGTGAGAATATAAAAACGGATCAGCCAACAAAGGAGCACAATTCGTGCCCATTGGCATTGCAACGGATTGTTGGAAGACCTGATCACCAGAGACTGCAAAGAAATCCAGGCATCGTTTTAAGGTAGCCCACTACACTAAATCTTATACTCTTTATAACAATGTCACAAGATGGCGATTTAAACTGTTTGTGAAATAGCTTGTTTCGATCAATTTGATCGTATACCTTCATAGCTTAGTAGGTAAAGCATCAGACTGGAAAACCGCAGATCCCGAGTTCGAATCCGGCAGGGACTTTTGTTCACATTTTACTGCGAGGAATTTTTTGAAAATCATGATTTTTGTATTCAAATTTCGTATTTTCTACCCTTTTCACATGTATATTATATATATCATCATATCTTTCATAATTAATCATTTCGTGCTGTTTGAGAAACTTTTCCAGATGTAGTGGGCCACGTTTAAATCATACTTCAAGTGCATATAAGAATCGGAGTGGGGTTCGAGTTTTTGAATGGCTAATCACTAGATATGAATATTTCCCTTTTCCAATTTTGTTGAAAAGGAAACTGTCTACCATGTCAAAAATTCTAGTCTTTAATTCATCATGAGGGATGGTTGTGTAAAAAAAGCCATACTATTTGATGGTGTTGATTTTAGGAAAGTTCTGTGATCACTACCATTATGAGATTTCAATGACACGAGTTGGTACATACTATTTAGAAAGCTAAAATGTACGATGATTGGTTGTGCAGAAGCACATTGACACCACTTTCTAAATGGGGGAAGTTTGGGGAACACCTGTAACGGTCCCCGTTACAATCTAAGTACTAATTTCTCTGTGGACTAGTCAAACTCCAACATTGTTATCCTTGCATACACTAGCTGCTAACCTGCATCCATATGAAAATACAGTGCCCAGGGTCTTGATTTGGTGGTCCTGTTGTCTGCTTGTATCCCCCCCCTCCCCTCCCCCTAACATTCTGACTCTGCTCAATCAAGGAGAGTTATTTGTTTATAGAAAATCATTAAATAATAATGATGCATCATGGATCACACCAAGTAGTATTCTCGATTCTTGATCTTTTAAATGCAATTTGAATGTGAACGAGGAGTATGAACTAGCTGGTACACGTAATATAAACACTGTAAATATTATTTCCTTGTAGAAATAGTTAAACATTCTTATTTCTTCGCAAAAGCTGTACTTGGGGAGCACTTGATTTACAAACTCAGTCAATGGGCGTTGTCAACAGAAGTGTTCATTCTCAATAGACGATGTATTTCAGTTACTGGCATGCAGTTCTCATCATTGATCAACAAAAAGACAGATGTGTCATATTGTAATATGCAATGGAATACGAGGTCATTAATACGCAATACAGATAATTAAGGCCCCAAAACAGAACCCTGTAGCACTCCTAGCTGTGGTAGATAAAGTATTGAAAGACATGCGATAGTAACTTCTATTTGAACATCTTATTTATTCTTTTGAACATGGACATTTAATAACTGCAAATTAAAAACTCAACATCCCTTCAAAGCACTTCCCTGATTTGGTACATTAGAGCATGTTCTGCATATAATAAATTTTCAAATCAAGACTAGTTGATGTTACAGGGATTTCAACCACCTCCTTTGAAGTCAGCATTTTGCAAATCTCATGGCCATTTTAAGTGATCATGATCTAATTTACAATTCCCACAAGCTGTCATTAGCTCATGAATGTTTGAAGCATTTCATGCAAATTGTCATACTGATGACTACCGATTACTCCATTTACATAGAGCAGAGTAGCCCATGTAATGCAAGTCCGGCTGAGTGAAAGATTCTATGATCTAGAATCGATTCTGATACTCCATCTTTGCCAAACGATTCCCCGAGTTAAACCAGTAAATTTTAGGAATTTATATCTGAAAGGAATAAACAAATATCCCAGATCTTGATATTTTTATCCATATTTCAAAAGGAAGTTCGCCCTTATGATGCAGCATTTTGATGGCTTTACAGCCATCTGAGAGATGGATGCCCAACTTTGCTGAGAAAAACCTCTATATCAAAGTATATGGCGGGGACTATAGATCTTGTCTACATAACCCTGGTTCAATCACGACACATTGTCTGGTCTTCCATAAACAACCTTGTGGCAAATAAGGTCTTAGTTTCACACTTTTGTATTCCCCAACTTCAACATCGGAGGTAGGAATGCCCGTGTTGCAAATGATTAAAAACTTCCCATCTTCTCTTCACCAGAGTGAAGCTACAACTAGGGGGTGGGGGCGTTATAGGATGCACCTTTCCACTGACTAGTCATCTATTAAACAAGTTCTCTAGACTGCAACAACTGAACTATGATATTTTTGAGCACCAACACCAGTATCAAATTTGATGACATTACAGAGCTTTTTGTTCAAACTCTCATGCACTACGACATTCAACGTTTTCTGTAACTGTCGTGCACTACGACATTCAACGTTTTCTATAACACACAATGATGAGAAAAACATCATCTTCAATCATTTATTTCTTCATGAGCTAGTAGAATCTACCGAGTCATCTTATTTTCAAAATACACAACTAAGAACAGAAAATAAATTATGACTTTTTATCATCATTAAATACATATATAATATTGACCTTCTCACGAACAGTTGAGAATAAAATTGTACTTATTTACAGACATTGCCTGAAGCGGAGACATTCACAAGGTCAAGAGACACTGGGTCACATGACCTCTATAGATCAGGTTCACTTCCATACCCCGAGGGCAGATATAAGATCTCTATAGTAAGTAACAATCACAGACATATGGAAGTAAGCGTGATCCCATCACATAGAAACAGCACGTAGAAAACCTGTACATTGTCCTAGTAATACTGTAACAACCTACATTATAGACACTTCTCTCAGAAACATTTGCACCAAAAATATTGCCTTTCATACATAAAACGATCAAACAATGAGATGAAAATGTTCATGTACATATGTATAGTAACATTTCTTAGACTTTGGTAAAACATCTGTACAAAAAAATCTCTGTACAAAAAAAAAATGTCATGATCTACATATTCATTGTTTGGGGAAACAGTTACCCTAAAATCTTGCGACAATGAAAATTGACTTTATTTTCATGCTAAATGAATGATAAAGAGACATCTTAGATGCCTGCACATTTCAGAACTTCTCAAAATGAATCCCCATTTTAATAAAAGATAAATCACTGTAAAATGACATTGTACATATTCATCAAATCAGGGAATATTGAATTAGATTCATGTTATATCAATTCTCTCTTTTATTGCATAATGTGCATAAATAAGGTACAAGAATACTATGAAAGACTTTGTATCTTGAGATGCACATTACAGTTGATGGAATATTTAAAACCATTGCATGCTTCATTTGCTTTGCATGTTATTCATTCAATTCCTTAAATTTCATAATAGCAAATTCTAAATATCATAGATCTGTTAAAAAATCACATTAAAATTTTAGGACAAATTGAAATAAATGAAAACATGACAGCAACTTTAAAGCACTTCAAAATATTTAAATAACATTTTTGAGATCATTCAATATTTTGTGTATAAAAAGAAATGTATCTAAAAACTGATAAAAATTGGTTTCATTTTATAAGCTTATCTTTTTTACTAATTAACGAGCGTTGATACATACTTCAAATACAAATTAACAATATTCCAACTTCCAATAATAATTATTAAATGCATGTGTAACAACAGATCTGCCACTGAAGTAAAATTCTTTTTAGTCAAGGTTGCATTTATTGTTGCTTACAGACTTGACATTGTGTAGAATACAAGATATTTTACCATGCATGATAAATCATTCTGTCAGAAAAATTTCAAAAATGTATCCTAGCATCTCTCGAACTAATGCATGTCTATACACATATTTCATGAAATGAGTATTTGAAATACCTTTAGAACCTTTTACAAATAATAAGTAGTTTGGTGCTTTGTTCAAATAAAAACCAGTGAATTTCATAATTTGGCAGGACCTTTGTGAATTTTGCACTTATTTGGCAAGATAAACTTTGGCACTTTACTTTCATGTCATGCATGAATGCTATTTATAGAAAAAGTTGTTATACACAGATTTAACATTGTTTAAAATCCTTCAACAATGCTGGATTTTCTCCTGGCTAGGTAGACAAGAGTGTAACACCTACATTGGAACCCTGAGGTATGCCAATGCTTTACACATTTTAATGCCTTTCCACATTAACAACTGCTTCTAAAGGTAATTTATTTTTCACGTTCGAACTTGTCATATCTAATTCTAAATCTTTAACTTATTATGTCTAAGAATCTCTTTCAGATAAAAAAATAAAATAAATTAAACTATTTTGAATCTGTTGTCTTGATTTTTGACTACAATACCATTTTGCTCAATTTTTGATCATAGAAATAATAAGTTACACAAGTAAATAACACGAGGAATCAATTCATTGCGTAAAACACATTCAGTTCCAAAATATCACATTTGCATCCAATGCATCAACGGTTTTCCAAAAGTAACCATTGTTTCTTTCAAAATATCACATCATACAAATGCATTTAATGCATGATACATCTGCATAAGCACCATGAAATGGATTGGCAAACATGACTGGCGATCGTTCTGTACAGGGTCAAAGGTCAACCAAGACAGAGCATTGTACGTTTCCAGAACATACCTACAAGATAGCATTATACATGTATACATTACTGTAATTTAAACACACAAAAGAAAACAGGAATTTTTAATTTCAAAGCACATCAACCTGACTGAAATTTGCAGATCTTACCTCAAAACGTCAGGAGTGAGGGTGGAATCCAGAGGGTGAGAATTCTTGTTGTGCTGAGTATACGAGAATTCATCATGTTTGGAGGAACTGTGTATATGGAGTGCAGCCTGCATGGAACAAACCATCAAATTATTCACACAATTTCAGATGGAATTGATACTCATATTTCTGGTACAAGAGTAGCTATTCTTTATGGTAATAGTTTAGTTTCCCCTTGTTCTTGAACACAAATAACAATTTCACTACAGTCTCTGAACTCCAATCTAACAAAATGCACTCTATAGATACAGTCTATACCGATTATGGATTTTGAACTCTATAAAAGTTCTATCAATTATGAAAAGTGAAAACCCAAGTCCCCAAAGGGATTTAAAACATTTTTCTGAGACCAACATCAAGGGTTTGTCATCTACAGATAATTTTCAAACCAAGCAATTTGAATTTGATAAATACATTCACAAACAGAGCAAACACAACTGCATAGTTTACACTTACAAAGCAACATTAAGGAGCACAGCAAATGCATCCCAAAGAAAAGAAAACAATTACAAAGTTTTGTTTTAGTACAATACACAAACCTTGAAGCAAGAAGGACACTGAAATTCTTTTTCTGGGGCTGCAGACCAGAACCAATGAGGCAGAGGTCCTGCTCTGGCTGTGGAGGTGAAATACCCCAGGGCGAGAGGCTGGTTTAACAGGTTGGGCATCTCATCCTGTGGATCCGTGCTTTGGGGGTTTTTCTGCTGTAATGTTAAATGTGCTCACATTATTCTGTATAAAGAGAAAACTTGACAGACTGTTATCAATTAATGTTTTCATTCAAGGGCTAATTTCATCCGAGGCATTCACAAAGTTTCAGCATTGAATTTCACCTAAATGCACTTACAATTCAACAAAAAGATGCATGGTGATTAGAGCCCAAATCTTGATCTTTATGTTCATATTTACCCAACAATAAGATTATTTTCTTTGACTGATTAATCAATGACAGATTTAAAATCAAACTAGAAAACATCCCAAAAAGTACACCTTTGGTACTTATTCAGAAGCCAAAACTTATAATTTCAGATCTATTCAAAGATTACTGAAATTTAAAAGAAACACAGCCCCATTCAAGCATCAATAATTTTGAATATCAATAAAGCATATTTTTTTGTTTGCTAAAGTGATTTAATTTAAGCATCTTTCATTATGTATGAAATAATAGGATTAGGCAGAAGGCAGAGCCTATAAAAGCCTTCTCCCAAAATACTGCCAAAGTGATAATGGCAAACTCCAAACTCACAAAATTACCCAACAGAATAAATGTGTAAAAGATATAGTTGAATAAAAGAATAAAAATATTTCCAACAATTGGGGGTTGTGTTCTTCTGTGTGTTAGAATACTTACAAACTGTCCATTCATGCTGGACGTGTTGTGTTGGACTGAATCTCCAGTTGGTGAGCCAGGATTGGATATGTTGCCCAACGCATTGCCCTGATCTGGGTAATTCGTGGTGATCTCATCGAATACTTCCAACAAACACTCCTGGTCTAGAATAGAGTACAGATTGTTTCCCTGTTCCCCTGAATCGACTAGATCATCCATCGGCATTGTGTCCTCCATCGCTATGCTTACAGACATTTCCGTCACTGGTGCGTGCGAGTTAGCCTACAATATTGGGATATTGCTCTCTTTACCCAATACAATTGACTATTTGTGAGATGTAGCCTACAATATTGGGATATTGCTCTCTTTAACCCAATACAATTGACTATTTAGTGAGATGTAGCCTACAATATTGGGATATTGCTCTTTAACCAAATACAATTGAACTATTTAGTGAGATGTAGCCTACAATATTGGGATATTGCTCTTCTTTAACCAAATACAATTGGATATTTAGTCTAGAGTTAGCCTACAATATTGGGATATTGCTTACTTTCACTCCACACAATTAACTAATTTAGTTAGAGTTAGCCTACAATATTGGGATATTTCTTACTTTCACTCCACGCAATTTACTATTTACTCAGATGTAAAACTTCAACTAGCAAGTCATTTACACAATATGCTGGTTTAAGAAAACCATTGCCACTAGCACACCTGGCTGCCAGGTGTGCACTGCTTACCTGTGCGATGGCTGAGGTGGGGAAGACGAGGATGTGGGTGGTGGAAGCATCACGGGGGGTCTGTAACGGGCAGTTACTGCTCATTTTTTCCTCAATCTTGACAGCATCAGCCATGATATGAAATGAGGTGAGAGATTCTAGGGACACTAAGCAGGCACTGAGGATGCCAGGGGTATCACAGCTGCCAATGTTGAGGGAGCACTGACTACACATCTCCTTCATCTTCTTGCCAGCCAGCTCCAAGTTCTTTTTGCTCAATAAACCAGACCATCCTAAAAAAATAAATTTACCCATTGATTACAATTACTAAGGATGTTAACCGTATTGAAAAATTGTGTATTACATCCAGGTAAATAATATTGAAATATTCAAATTGACATATGCACACATGTTCATGCATGTGCAAGATCTACCACTAATTCAGTACTTGCCTTTCATTTCTCCATGTCCTATTCTTCCGAAGCGACCAATAACAAGCCGACAGGGTCCAGAAGACAGAGATACAACTCCCAGCAGAAAGTCCCACAGTTTTTGCAGCCCAATTTTTCGAGCAGACGCTTTCTTTCTTCTGCTCCTGTAAATAAAATTAAGAGTTAAAAATAGTGACATCTAGACATCTATTTTCATAAATTACCGTGCTTCCTAATGTTTATAAAATATACATATTGTTGAGTTTTACCTGTTAGGAATCTCTATATTAATGGAGCAGGTTTCCATCATTTCTCCTCTTTCGTCTGTACAGGCTGCTAGAAGAAAGCGCTGATCCTCGGACAAACAGTAGGCACAGAAGAGCACGAAGCTTCTCTCCAGCTTTTCCCCGCACGATTCTGCCAGTATTGTCTGGGTGTCCTTGGTGGGGGCCAACACAAATGGTGGACTGTACAGCTTAATGCCACCTGCCTTGTCAGCCTAGTAGTAAAAATCAATCATTGTACATGCAAATCTTAATGCAATTTCTAAGGAAAGAGACTGCGATCGTACTCATCATGAATCATCAGGCTTTTATCAGTACATGCGATGCCTTAAGATACCCATATGGTACAACATTCACCTAAGTCAAACATCTAAAAGCTAGAAAATAGTGTACATATATAATCAAGAGTCAATTAAAATGCAAAAAAACTCTTCACTTTGATGGGTCATACTATCTGTGCTCATTAGAATTTTGTTGGCTGATGAAATATACCTCCACCCCAACAAAACAAAACAAACTTCCTCAAGACTTTCAGAGAAACAAAGTAATCGGTAATACAGTTGTTCTTAAGAAGTTAAGTTTCCTTTACCAGTCTGAACTATGGAGCCCCAGTGGCCATATGGTAATTCTGATTTCTCTGAAAGTGACATTACTCTGAATAAGACATGCACAGTGTGCTTTCATAACAACAAATCACACACACCTCCTTCTTCCTGAGAAAAATTTCTCCAGCCGCAGCAGGTCCAAATCCAGTAAGATGTCTTCCCGTGATGGTGTGAGCGAGATTCCAGCGACACATGGAGAAGACGGAGAAGGATATGGACTGTAGAGTGTGCATGTTACTGCCCTTCTCGGTACTCTCCAGAATGGTGCTGAGAGGAATGATCTGAAGACTGATATTCTGCTGGAGGTTTTCCGGGAGAGATCTCACCAACTGATGATAGCACTTGAGTAGTCCCACTTTGGTCAGTCTCTCCACACTGGGGTCCCAGTCAGACCCGTACGTGAAGGAATCAATAAGATACACCATTAAGGCCGGACAATCAGGATTCGTACTCTGCTCAGAATCCAAGTACAAGCTGTCTCGTGTGTTGGCAGAAGACTCTAAGTTTTCTACAAATTTTGGAATAACAGCATTAAAACCATTTTTAACCATTCCATCATAATGGTAAACCAGTTATACAGATACTAAACTGAATAATCACAACGTACAAATGAAATAACAACCTATACATTTTGATCTACCATCAACAATATTAACAGCTGTAGACGGTTCGGTTTCTTGTTTACAAACACAGAGAAGAGAATACATAATGCCTACCTTTGTCTTCGGCCATGTGAGTTTGGGGGGCCGGCATGCTGAATGAATTGTGATCTGCTAGGTTGACATCAGGTTTGCCTTCAGTCGGTTTGTAACCGGGTCTGTTATTTGATAATGGTTCAAATACGGACTGGTCCAAACTCTGCTGTGCCAAAAGTGGTGCTGTAAAATAGTGTTCAGCATTATAAGTTATTGTTTATTCTGCAGAATAATTCATATCTCAAACATATATCACACTAAGATTTACATTTACCTAAGAAAGAGCGGCACACTTGGGAATACAAGCGTAACTTGCTTGCTACACTGGAGTTCCCTAAAATCAGAAGTCAAATCCATTTATAAGATTCAAATGCACTTGCTACTTTAAAGAAGACATCAAATGATATCAAAATCACATTTTAGACAAGAATATCTTATCTATATGTTTACATAATTGCTGTTGAATAACTTCACTTACCAATGAATTTAAACCAATCATCTGGATGCTCTTCTGATGAGAATTTTTCCGCGATCTTTTTGCCCACTCTCATGATTCCATCCCGAAGCTTTAGAGATACCGGTGAATGTCTTCCCATGCGAGACAGTTCATATACATTACTCAATTCCTTGAAGAATAATATAATTGCATTGATGATGTAGTCATTATCAGGAGCCAAAACAATGTAAGCGATATCACGAGGTTTCCCATATGGTTCCAAAAATTGTCGATCCTGAAAGATCAGAAAGAAACATATATTGTACAACTGAAGCCAGTAATGAAACAATGCACACGCTTTACCAGGAAATAAGAAATTTATTCTGTTTCAGAAAATCGGTGCAACTTACCCAAAACCTGAGAGAGTACGGCGACAAGGACAACCAGTCTCCATCAAACCCGGCTAGGAAGGAAGGAATGGGCTGCGGGGTGGAGTTCTCATCAGAGCCTGATATATTACAAATCACATTAAAGATCAGAGCCTACATATACAATCACATAACATCAGAGCCTACATATACAATCCAAATTACATCAGAGCCTACATATACAAAGTATTAACATCAGAGCCTACATATTACAAAGTATAACATCAGAGCCTACATATTAACAATCACATAACATCAGAGCCTACATATACAATCACATAACATCAGAGCCTACATATTCATCACAAAAGTTTCTCAATCAGAGCCTACATATACAATCACAAAGTTCTTACAATTCTCTATCATCAGGAAGTAGACATACAATATAATCCTAGCCTCAAACAACCCAGTATTAGTTTAATACTGGTAAAGATGGTAATTTGAGTGATATTTCTCAATGTCAACAATATCAGTTGTCTGTGTTACACAGGTAATGCCCTCCCACACTTCATTTGTAGGGGGTGGGATATAGAAATGTACTAACTAGTGGTGGATGTTACTTTATTTGAAACTGAATTCACAAACATTTTATCTATAGTTCTGCTTACCTCTCCCTGCAAGCTGATGAAATTCTTTCCACGTAAGCGGTCCTGACAATTTATATTTATGTTCCCATAAAGGAATACTTCGTTTATTCTGTATGGCATCTTGGAGAATGGGTTGAAGAGACTTCAAGACTTGTACCGAGTCTTGAGAATTCTGAGGTATTCGGCTAGCACCTGTAACACAAGATCAAGACACAATGATCAAGACTAGTACGCTAGCACCTGCTAACACAAGATCAAGTACACTAATGATAAATAATGATATATAACACCAAGGCAAAAGAAACCCTTTGACTGTAAATCTAGCATCAGGAAAGACATCTTCAGACAAAATAGTACGATTTTATTTTTTAAATGATCTTTTACCCTTTTTCAAAACAAAATCACTGTATTGCAGTAGATAATTTTTTCCATATATTATAAATATTCATATAATGATCATAATATCTAGATGTTATATTTGTTTTGTCTTCCCTAATCTAATTTGAAAGATTATTTTTTTTTATATGTATTCTATCAAAAAAAGACCTTTTAAGCACCAATTTCATCCAATAATTTGCAAGTATTTATCTTATCATTTAATTTTACTTCACGTGATCACCTAGCGCCGATTCTCATTGGTTGAACACCTCTTAAGAATTGAGGTGCTTTTCAATCACGTACCTGAACAAGTAAAGTCTAATGAACATTATTTTGTTGTTTTTATTAAAAATTAAATGATAAGAAATGAATCTTATATTTTTTCTGGTGATATGCAGGTTATCACCGAGATTTTAGACGGTAAAAACTTTTTCATCAATGCGCTTCGCGCATTGATGATTTTACCGTCTAAAATTCGGTGATACCTGCATCACCCGAAAAAATATAAGATTCATTTCTTATTTGATAACCAAAAATTTCAGTCAAGTATTGGAACGGCATACCTAGAGATATAATCCACCGAGGTGTATTCATTATTTCTATTGGTTGTAACCGATTCCAGTGTTATGTTTCCCACAACACTACAGTGTATCTACGTAACACACCATTAATTGGATCAGAGACTGTACAGAAATTTACCTTGCAGAAACTGCCACTTGTGTAAGCATGTAGACTTTTGACTGGGATCATCGAGCTTATTTGGAGAACAATGTTCCATAGCTTGCCGTCCCAGATCCAATGCCATGTAAGTGATATCATTGCCATCTGTAAACAAGTAAAGATACAATTTAGTCTCTGCAAATAAATATACATTTTTAAATAAAATTTTTTCATCATTTTAAAATTTTTTTTAATACATAATTTGCATTTTTCTCTGTCTCAAAAAATTTACTCAAAGACCAAGGTGTCATGTGCTGAATGCAATTTTCATAAGTTTAGTACATTTCGGAAAAAAAAAAAAAATCTATGCTGCATAATATTTAATCAAAACTTCATTAGACCTACATATGTACATGTATCTAAGTAAATTTTTTTTCTTAAATCCTATCCCAGTACCACAAACAAAATCTTGTGGGAAAAGAGAGAGAGAGAAAAAAAAAGTAGCCAGCATGTTGCATCACCTTACAAAGCAAATGAAATTCAACCCAAATATAATTTATTTTTGTTAAAAACAAATGTCTCTCAAGCTCCCCTAATTGAAAGTGCTTCAACTTACACTCCCTCCCTTTAATGAACTGCATGGTATGGAGGAGAACGAATGAGCAGGAACATAGAACTGCACTTTAAGCATTGAGGAAAAAGATACAGAAAATATTCAACATCGCTGTGACCAATCTTATTGTTGTATACTGACGGTTATGCTGAAGTACTAGTAGGAAAGTGAGCATACACTTGTATGTGAAAACTCTTCTCTTTATCCACTGAAATTGTGTATCAGATCAATGTGAACAATGTATTGTACAAAATTTCAAGGCTAATTTTGATAAGCCATATATAGGACAAGGAGTAAGGTGCTAGGTATTGTGGACCTCGACCTAGTTGTTCTAAGGGAGAGAGGGCTAGAATGGTATGGCCATGTGCACAGATCCAGCAGTGCAATCAAGTGCACACTCAATTTACAAGTTCCTAGAGGGCATGGAGTTGGCAAGCCAAAGATGTCTTGGAGAGAGAACGTAGAGAGTGGAAACTCTCTATTGTCAATCCTCAAGATGATCTGAGACGAAAACTGCTATGCATGCAGCTAGCCAGCTATCGGGGGGGGGGGGGGGGGGGGGGCGTGGCTTACTGCAGTGGACAATGCACATTGATATGAAGAAACCGATGATAATGATTAAGTGTACACAAGGTATTTTACACCCCAACACCTTTTGATCTACTATAACTTTAAGGATAGCAACTGAATCAGTATGTCTGGAAAATATGCACATCTGCAAATGGCAATGAAGCATTGTACAAGTTTCATGGACTTATTTCCAGTTCATCATGACGATGCGAGAGAAGGGACCTTGACAGAGCTGCTACTAAACGGTAGGGGTCTAATTCTAAGAATTAATAAAACATTTTTCTGACAATTGCTAGTGATGTGGCTGGTAAATAAGGAATTCAAGATGGCGGTGTGAGATACCTTGTCAATATTATGTTGATGAAGATTTTTTAAAAATCACCAATATATTTAAAACGTCAAGTGCCTGTGGAATTGTCATATAAAAAAATCGATTAAGTTCATGCTCAATATTCAAATCATTCGAAATGGCGTCGACCATGCTTTCCGAAGCCAGAGTCATGTGTTAAAACAGAATAATCATAGAAAAAAAATTTCAGTTGTCAAAATGTCACTTTTTGATTTAAAAAGATTGCAATTTTTTACCCAACATTACACTTGATGCTACATGTCAATACTCACAAATGTATATATCATGGACAAGTTTCTGTCCCCATGATACAAGACAAAAATAAATAAAGGGACACAGTGTATCATTTAAACAAACTTGCATCCCCTTTATTCCAACAGGGTTCTCACTAGAATTTTTTGAAAACTCTGAGTCTGGATCAAGATTTTTGGAAAGGTTGCGTCCGAGCTATCTTTGATGAGTCCCAGATTAATAAGGCCGAGTCCCGATTTACTTAAGTACACTCACATCAAAACAATAATTTTTCAAAGAAAAAATGTTTTCATTGCAATAAATGAATTAAAAATATATACACATGTAAAAATACATAAATATCCACGATAGCTGCAGAAAGTGTTATTTTAATTTTAACTACCGGTAGATAAATCACCTAGCAATATTCTATCTGTATCAATACCCCATAAACATGTCCAAGCGTATTAAAAGAATGAATAAGAGTTTCTCGGCAATGAAAATTAGTGTTTCACTTTCGTTTTCTAAACCGGAAGTTATGGTTCTGTATAAGCAGATTGATCCCGACATAAAAAATATCGAATTTCCTTGATATTCAGGACGCGTCCTCAGATGAGTCCACGGACGCACCATTTTAAACAATGTCACGTCCCAGATCAATTTTCTGTGTATATTACGCAGATTCTTGAGTTAATGAGAACCCTGATCCAAGGATGCTTTGTGTCAAAAGTAGATAGAAACTTTCCCCATCCTTTTGAAATGAAATGTGAAAAATTTACACTAGACAGAAAGATGATAAACATGACTAAATCTGAAAAGCTCACTTCCAAGAGCCTTCTTCAGGTGGAGCTATAACTGCCTGTTTTGCCTTTCAGGTGAGCTATAACCTGCCTGTTTGCTTTCTCAGGTGAGCTATAACCTGCCCGTTTGCTTTCTCAGGTGAGCTATAACCTGCCTGTTTGCCTTCTCAGGTGAGCTATAACCTGCCTGTTTGAATTTCCTCACCTTGAAGCTGTAAAATATCCAACAAAGAAGAAGCGGCTTCCGCATACCCTGACGTCGTGTTCATCATGCTGAGTCGAAGTATATGTTGTATTGTAGAAGCTGAGGGATAAGGAATGGAGAACTGGCCGATCAGCAGATTTAGAATCTCATGGGGCCAGTCTGAATACTCCGATAGTTTACCATTGTCTTTCTGATACTCCATGGCTAACAAACTGGGCTTCCGTCCCTCGTATCGATCATTTCTAATACCCGTAATATCCACTTCATCCTCATAAAATAACCCAGAATTATGCCCGAATCGCCTGTTCACAATAGCACTAAATCCACACACACAGCGAGTGGCCGACTCCCCCGATGAATCCGGTAGGTAAATTTCTGTGTCCGCACCCTTAATGTTCATGTTACAAACACAGATATTGCAACTGTCAAAATTCACATCACGGAACAAATTCAACCGAGAATCCATCAGGAAAACATTTACAATGAGACTGTGGACTTCGGGAATTTGATGATTTGTTCCTTGGTTGTCGATAGAATTCAGTGTCTTGTTGAGATATGAAGATGCATTAGATGCTGGAGACTGGAGTTCGTTATAATTACTCATCGGAGTCCTTTGTTGTCCAACACTATTGTTCAGGAATGTGGCAGGTGAATTTTCTACATTACTTGATGGCATTCGTGATGACATGCTCGGTATGTTTTCTATGGACGGTATATTTGTATAATTGCTGTAAAACAATGACAAAATGATGGTATTTTAGCTACATTTATAAAAATGAAATAACATCACTGATAGATTATGTGGTCATCTGAGGAAATTCAACCCGAGTACTTCTTTTATATCAAAATCTATGTTAAATCAAAACAATTCTTATCATTTTCAATGCAGATTGATACTACTGGTGCCATTCTACTATTCCAGTCAATCGATTCCATTCCGGTTATTCTATGCACCCAATCTTAACATTATCTGTACCTGCAAACAATTCTAACTCTGTCAATGAGGTTATGAAATCAGAGGTCTCTATTAATTTGTCCGATAGCACCTTCATGCAAAAACTAATGGTCAGATTGCTTTGAAAATTGGAACACAGATGTATCATGGTCTAACAAAGTCCCCATTATACTCTGGCAGCAATCAGGATCTGGTAACCATGACAGAGGTCAGAAATATCTAATTGTCCTTGTTTCAGAAATATCTCCATATATTTACCTTTGAGGCAAAGGTTTGTCAAAATTTGAAAACTGCCAGGATGCCTTGTAGTCTGGTGGGCGTGTTACAGGCGACATCTTGCTGCTCTGGAGTGCTATTGGTGAGTATTTATCAGAGCCCAGAAAGTCCGCTTGTTCCGAAGGCTTGTACACAGCAGGCAAATCCTAATATACAAGTCAAAACAAAAGATTTCATTTCATTAGCCATCAATTGTTTTGCAGAATCACAAATTTATAGTGTAATGAATTTTACACCTCTTCTACTACAAAATGGGATTTTTTTAAACCTAGAAATTTTCAGTCTGGAAAGCAAAATCCCGCTTTAAAGTGGATAAAAATCATGTTTGTGATCTAGGGCTGTGTGATAATACCGGTATTCCAGTATATTGCGATACATTAATAAAAATATCGTATTGTGATACGTTTTTTGAAATACCGGTATATCGGCGAAGATGCTTTGGACTCAGAATTTATATTCAAACTCTAGAATCCTCACTTAAAATTTACGTTTTAAATGGCTGAAACATTTCTGTGATTGTTCTAAACACTAAAACATAGTTTCTCTACTTTCACCAGGGGAATGGAGTGTACAACAATGTCTATATTGTGTCTGACTATCTAAAAAAATGCTTGTTTCTTATTTTTCCATTTGCTAGAATAATTTCAAAAGTTAATGAAATAAGAGAAAAGGTCACTGATATTCTTCTTTGAAAATATTGCAATACGTATCGCAATACATTTGAAAATATTGCAATATATCGCGAAACGAAAATTCCACTCGATACACAGCCCTATTGTGATCAGTAACGGACTGTTGATATGAGACATATCAATAATTCAGGGATTCTTATCCAAAAAGAGGAATTCTGAAGTTTCACATAATTCATGCAAACAAACTATGCCATTCTTGAAAACAACTTATTCTGTAGCATTGATGTCGTATAAGTGTAGCAAAACTAGCTGGCATACCCTGAAGAAATCTTCCTTTATTGTGGGGATAAATTCAGTCTTGATGACTGGTTTTTCTGGAATATGGTTGTCCATGATATCATGGGGTCCTGGTGATCTGTCAGATGAGGCATTGTTTGAAGGAGGTGTGGGATACATTTTGGAAAGTTCTGAGACAGCTGAAACAGAAAATAAAATCTTCAATATTCAAGCACACAGAATGTGGATTAACAAGAAATTTTCAATTCCATTTAAAGGAGGGGGAGAGAAAAAGAGAATGGGGGAATCCCACATCTCATCCTCTATACTCCCTATTCTAAATTTACTTCTACACATAGATTACATTATGATATTGTACACACTTCCTTAAGGCAAGTAGTGGATCATTGATGTGTTGAAATACACAACACGATCGACTGCATGGATAACTTACATATTGCTCCATCAGTAACTGTCATTGCATTGCCCATTATGAACTTCGTGGTACCATCATCTAATTTGTCCACCATTTGACCATGGTCACCAAACTGAAAATTTAGTCCAATATACATCTCATTATAATGGCACTAGATACAAATCTATCAAATGAAATATGCATTTACAGTTATTCCTTAAAAGATGGACTCTTCTGTTAAAAGATAGGACTAAACTTCCCTATCCGTGGAGCACCTACGAGCGTACTTACGCTGTCATCCCGATCTGAATCATCTGAGTCAAAGATGTGAGCTAGATCATCATAGCTAGGCTTTAAATCACTCGTGTGAATCAGATTTCTAGGAGCACTAGGAGTTTCCGGTGGAGACGATGCAGAGTCTAAAACACACCAATTTTTTTTTTAATGACATTCAGATCAAAGAAAATTTTTTAAAAACTAACTTTCATACAAAAACTATTTTCAACTTTTATAAACCATATCTTTTATTTCTCTTACCTGGGATTTCAACAGAAAAGGGATCTCCAAAATCCATTTTCATGTCATCATCCTAGAAGTACAAGGAAATTATACAATTCAACAATCTGCTGCTAGAACCGGAACAGAAGTTCTAACCGCAATACTTAGTTACAGACACAGAGATACCAACCCTTTCCAATGATTTGGAAGAGTTTTCTAAAAAGACAAGGGTATGGGCAGTGCCCCAAGCTTAAAATTTAAACTTTCGAATTCAGGATAAGTAGCCCATCTCAATTATTGGCCCTGTTCCTGATTTGTTTGTCCTTCTGGTGATTCGAGATAAAATGTAACAATTGTGTAACTTTACTGTTACAAGATATTCAATTGCAAATTTTTTGAAAATTTATTCAGAAATATTAGCCAGTGATAAATTAGAGTCATCATCCTTAATATTTACAACAGCATCAGTAATATTAGACTTTCATTTAAAACAGAATTAGGTACAAGGTGTGCAGGTATGCACTTCTGCACTTGTTCAACGAGTCATCAGGTAAAGGTAAATCACAAGAATATATTAGCATATTTGACATAAAGGTTTCATTATTCATGCTTGGTCTTCATTTTGTTTTATCCTTTGTAACACCACCAAAGGTTTCTCACATTCCATACCGGAATAAAAAATATTGTCAAAATGACAAACATGCTTTGAGTCTACTGCCCATGTATTTAAGACTTTCAAAAAGATTCCGACACTTTTAACAACTAGGCAATGCAAGTGTAACATCCCTTTGCAAAATGTCTTCTATCTTGATCACAAGATTTTAAGGCAAGTCATAGTGTCCTTGACCTTAAACCTTTAAAATCAATAAGGTTTATCCTTTCTCAATGGACAACATTTGTGAAAGGCTGATGATCCTCTAATGAATGCTGTATCTTCTATCTTGTTTACAAGATTTCTAGGCAATAGTCAAGCGACCTTGACAACAAAAGGGTTCATCCTCTCTACATGAGCAACATATGTGGAAGGAGTTTGAACTTTGATGATCTTCTGATGAATGCCCTTGATTCTATCTTGTTCACAAAGTTGCAAGGATATAATAAATTTGTAAATGTAACTACACCTCTTATCACTAATAAGTTGTCAGTTTTCAAAACATAGACAAGTAAATTCTGTAGTTGTGCAAGGTCAGTATGTTTTTTCCTCGTAACGTGCTTTTGTAAATCATATTAATGTGAAACACTTGTATCTATGCTACAAATTGTTCTCTGATTTTTCATTTTCAGAATTCTGGAAAAAAATCTTTATCTTCTTTTAATAACATAGCATTCTGACGAATCTTCTGTTTCTATGTCAAAGAGAAAGTCTTCGCCATTTTGTTTTGAAACCTACAAGTTATTCCACTTAACTAAAGCTTGGAAACCGTAAACTTAGAATAGAGTCCACCATTCTAAAACATTCACAATTTTTTTGTTGTTTGAAAGTTTGGGGAAGAAAATCATAGAATGTGAAGGTTTAACCAAATATTGGATTGTAAACCCCCCCTTGAGAAAAGCTCTGTCACCACCAGGATAGTTGGCATTTCCATCAATACAAGTAAACTGACATAATGATATAGTGTACATACCATTCTCTTACTGAGGAACTCGTCTCGGCTCGAACGGAACATTCGTTTTGATACAGTGGCTGGATTGATAGATTGCTCATCATCATTGAAATCATAGGGGTCTGGCTGCTTTACTTTTTTTTGTGATAAATAATTCATTGGAAGACTTGGGGATTCTGGCCCCACCTCCACAATGGAACTTGACCTCTCCACACGAGCTCTCTTGATTGGGTATTCCGACCTGCTCAGACAATTCATTCAATACATTATAATATATGCTTTCATATCAATTTAAATGAATTCTAAATGGACAATGTTCATTCTGTCCATGAAATTTTCTTGGTGAAATTCTACCACTTAAAAATCAATCCAAAAAAAAAATAAATAAATTGAAAATTCAAAAGTGTACACATCATAAAAAGTCAAACATCTTCAAAATTAACATCTTTCAACGTACGGTATATGGATGAGGAACTTACCAGGAGTGAATGACCTGATAGTCGTAGAGAGATTTTGTGACTAGTTCATCCTCATCAGTATCTTTGGAAGGCAGCGTTGGGCGCTTTATACCCAGCACCTCTGGCGGTGGCTGAGAGGACTTGATCCAGTTGTTAATGCTGGCTGTCTTCGCCTCGCTCTGCTGCCCAGGCCATGACATAGGTGATGGAATACTTTCTGCCACTTTTGGGGTAGATGCATTGGTAGGTTTAATAAACTCACTTGGTGTATTACTTTGTAGTGGAGCATCAGTGGCTGTTTTACTGGTCTTATTCTCCGTTCCTGCATCTATCGGTGGATGAGGACTTAGTTTGGGCATGGCAGGGTCTGGTGGGGACTGAGGTCCGTTAAGAGGAGACATGTCTGCCGGTGAAGCTTCCACGCTAGCAGCCGCACCCCCATTTGTTTCGGTAGAATTATTCAGCTGTGGCAGTAAAGCATTTCCTGTTGAGGAACTGAACGAGGGAACAGCCGCGGACAGGACTAATGGCACGTCATTTTGTGCTCCGTCCTCCCCCATCAAGTGCCGACGATGGAATGGAACGGCACCTCTCGACAGCCGAGATTGCTGGCGCTCGAGTTTATCAGGTTTATCTCCTTTCTTCCCGGCAGGAGGTATGCTATTCTTGATTTGTTGCCCAAGTTTGTTTTTGGAGCCTCTATGTCTACAAAATCAAGATGCAATACTTTTCAAACATAAATTCAAATAAAACAATAACTAGAGGCCCACAGGCCTTATCGGTCACCTGAGTATCATAGCCCACACAGGCAGTCTTATATTTGCATTTTTAAGTCTCAATATGGAGTCTTTTGTTCACATGTTATCATCTTTCAAAATATGCATTTGTTAACGCATGACAAAGACCGATTGCAATTGGTCACCTGAGTTTACTCAGGTGATCTAATATTACCAAAGATATGAGATATGAGATCACAAGATTATGAAAAAGATGTGCTTGTGAATTCATCTTCATCCACCCATGTATATAAGTCCGAGCATTTGAGAATTCATTAGGTGGAAAAAAATTAATCTTTAGTTTCTCAGGCAGTGCCACATCCTGCCTCCCCCATCTTTTTTTTTTAAAGTGCCAGAGAAACTATTAATATCAATTTTTTTTAGCCTTAGATTGTATCAGTCTGACATCAAGGCAATTTTTTTCAAGCAAATGAAAAATTTGATGTACGTTTTTTTTTTTATTTATAAGTATGTCATATGCTATATAAAGGAGAAAGACAGGCAGACAACACCAATAAAAAGCTTTGTATTTCATTATATTGTACGAAATATTCTTAACTTATTCCTAAAAGTATCCGATGATGATCTCTTAGTCCCTGCTATTTCAAAATGCTTACAAATGATAGTTTTACGCTCTTGAAAATATGAATCAGCTTATGCATCAAGTTCTGCCTCCAGACTTGTCACATTTAATCAGATTCAGAGAATTAAGTGACTAAATGGACAGTCCCATAGTTTCAATATTGACAGCAGTTCCTTCAGTTTCAACAATGATAAATTTATGGATCATCACAAATGACATCAGAATTGTTTATGAGAACATCACACGTGGACCCGTTTCTTGGCTTTGTTGACAATGTTTGTTCTCTTTAGTGGGGATGTGTGAGGATTGACAAAGTAACTCATTCCAAAAGAAATGGTATACAACAAAATTGTTGGTTCTAACTTTTAGAATTCAAACTTTGTCTCGCCCATTCCAGAATAAAAATCTGATAATTATGAGAAGTGGAAAGAAAAGTTATACACAGACAGATTGATCTTAATATTTGATGGAAGTATTGAGATATTGTTGGTCAAGTCTGACAAGAATTCAACTCTTGATAAGCTATGAAGTAGAATATTGAGCACCAGATTAGCATCATGCCCATTCCATCTTGTTTGTTTCAGTGACATTAGTGTTAATTGGAGGGTTTTCTAGCCAATCAGAGCCATCGTTGAAAAGGTAAAGGAAGTAGATACCACATTGAAAAGAACTGAATTTGTTTTATTGAGCACTGAGAATCACTTCATCTGAAAGAATTGCAGTTTTAGATGCATTGCAGTACATCATTGCATCTCTTAGAGAATTAGATGCATACTTTTTTCTTTTTGGCACTACCAAGAATTATCAATTTTATTGATTTTTCTAGCCAATTAGGGGC
>CAJDSM010012603.1:0-19668 GCA_903981925.1 Ostrea lurida | reverse complement strand
AGAGAGAGAGAGAGAGAGAGAATTGTGAATTTTAGAATCAATTCATCTGAAAGAATCAGTTCTCAATGCATCTCTACATTGATTAGACACTTCCTTTTTCTCTTTCTGGCCCTACAAAGATTTAGTTTATCAGCTATTATCCCTTACCTGGCACAATTACAAGTTGTTTTGATGGAAGGATCATTGAAATTCCACACACCCACAGCTGCTTCATCACTAATGGTTTCCATGGACCTGTAAATTAAATTTTCTTATTACATAATGTTTATTGAGATGCTTGCATCATAAATCAATTTTCACCTCCCAGACTCCATCTATTGTAAATGATGAAATCTAGGCACACGCAAACAAAAACATTTACAAACACACAAACAAGGCCAAAAATAAAATTTGTTTTGTTTCAGTTAACATCCCAGAAAAAATTAAGGTAGGCAGGGAATCAATTTTATTTTATTTGTTAAGTTTTATTTTCAATAGTTTTAAAGCAAACACATTAATAAACTACAACAATAAAGTCATCTTACCCCTTCATTATAATTTATCATTATTAGCTAGGAATTTTCTATTTTCCCCCAATGAATATCCACATTTACAATGCTTCATCTTTTAAAAACTTTTCATAAACGGCCTGAGGTGGCCTAAAGTTTATTTCTACGTTTTAATCTTGGTCACACGGTGTGGGGTTTAGGTTTTTCACAACGGGACGGAAATTGCCACGAGCGTTTTAATAAAAAAAAATAAAAAAAAAAAAAAAAAAAAAAAAACGCCCAACAAGCAGATATGGTCCAAAGTTTGTTATCGCCAAGCCACTTCCTTCTGCCCCAATCTGCATGGTGTATTTGCAAAGAGGATACAAACCATTGAAGGAAAAATTTGCGGGGAAGACGCCAAAATGACTTGGACTTTGATATAAAGATTCAAATCTATATCTACTTACATAATTACTTTTGGGGTCACTAAATTGGGTGATTTCAATTTACTTTGGATTTGAATATTATACAATATGTATTTCGAGTGTGTGAAATTGTTGATTGAATAGGGTGATTTTCTATAATACAACATGCGTTTTAAAATTTTTTTGTTTGGTTATTTTTTTTTCCCCCGCTCCCCGTCCCATCATGTTTTTTTGAATTTGGGTGTATGTTAACGTGAGAATTAACTTTAGGCAGCCTAAGACAGTCTAAGTAAATAATAAAGGCTGTGCCTACCTTTTTGCAATGCCTGCAGTGATGAGACTATCTTGAGTGACCTTCTCTGTAATTCTAGCACTAAATGCTCTGGCTGATTTCGCCATTAGATCTGCGTTGACGTCAGTGTGCGCCCCGGTGTAGGGTGCACACTGGACTTTACCCCCAGCGTCAGTCCCTGGGATAAGAACAGCCACTGCTGGTGAGGTAGGTGGCGTTAACAAGCCTCCTGGGGCCACACTTGGACGATGGATGCTCTGATTTGATGTACGTGCTGGATTATCTTCCATTTCACAGAGCAATACATAACAGGAAGGGTACTTCATCCTTACTCCAGCTGTAAATACATGCATCATTATATTGCATATTTTGCTAATCAAGATCATAGAATTTGTTCAGTTGTAATTGTAATTTTCAAAAAATATTGAATGGTCTAGAAAATTGACTTCCTCCAAAATAAAAAAAAAAACCAAGAACCCCCCCCCCAAGCCCAAACCGATACACCCCCCAAAAGACCCTCCAGAACTTAATTCAAATATTTCATGTACTATTGTTCATCATGTAGAATTCATTTATGTCTGTAATGACAGACAGGAGTCATGTTCTTTTCCAAGGTCTTCCTTTCCACGTCAAAGTGCAGGATCAACTACATTTGTATTCAAAATACATAAGCTTTATCAAGTCGCTGAGCGGACAGGTCTGTCGTCAAGATAATAATTATATATAGGCAATGAAAGTGATAGTGGACATACAGGGAGATGCCCTTAATCTAGGGTGTTCTCTAATAAACAGTATTAAACTTAACTGTAGATTATGAAAGTTATTCAAGATATTGTGTCACAATGAAAATGTATGAAGCCTGGATTTAAGGCACCTTGACCTTTGACCTCTTGCCTTAAATACAAATATATTTGAGCTGAAATGATTCACTGAAATTTCAATCCTGTTCAATATAAACAGTCAATTCAATTTTCAATTCATTGATCTTCAGTTCTGCGTTTTTTTAAAGTTAGAGTTTGGTAAAATACTGACTGTACTCATTATTTTGGCATACACGAGGGCCAAGCTGGTGTCCAATAATGGACAGACTGTTATTAGCCTCACCCTAAATTATAATTGATCCCATCCTCAATTCTTGTACACTTTGTTTTTTAATCTCAACTTGAATCTACTTTATATCAGGAAGCTTTCAGATAAATATCCACTCTTCTGGTGCAATGCTTCTTGAGAAGGTTTCCCCCCTTATACTTGCATGTAAAACTTATGACACCACCCTATTTTTGTGATTATCTCCCCTTTGATTGCCTGGTCCTTCATTTGAACAAACTTGAATCCCCTTCACCCAAGGATAATTTGTACTAAGTTTGGCTGAATTTGGCCCAGTGGTTCTGGAGAAGTCGAAAATGTGAAAAGTTTACAGACGAACAGACAGACGACGGATGAAAGGCGATTAGAAACCTTTGGTTCAGGTGAGCTAAAAATCGATACGGAACAACTAAACCTGAATTAGGAAGGCGGAAAGAAAAAGGTAAAAGCGGGTAAAACTCCGAACATTTCTGCGAAATCCGAAATGGTTGGCAAGTATGCACAACACTTAAATTTGTACACATTTTTCTTTTCTGTATAAAATTTGAAAATATTGTAGTGAAAACTGGTAGTTGATGCATTGCAATAAAAGTATTGATGGACAGGCAGACAATGTGATTCCTTCGGGGCCCCCTACATTTCATCATCTTACAAATATTTTGGGGTTGAATTTTTAAACAAGATCTCTATTGGTCAGAGTAACAGAGTTCATATGCTCTAGGTCCATATTACAAAAATATGACAAATGCTGAAAACACCTTATAGTTTCATTAACATTCTGCACAAATATAATTGCATATTCACTTATCAATACTCACCAACAATGACCTCTACCAGTGGTGGCATTTTACCAACATCCAATCCCTCATTTTTTTCAAGAGGATAAAACTGGCTCCATTCTTCGAGTATCTTGCTAGACGACTGGTCAGTCTCTCGGTATGTATTCCCCGTCAAGGAACCACATAACCCATATGGCACCAGTATTACTATTAAAAACAAAAGACAATACCTTACTTCTTTTCCCCAATAAAGACAAACACTTGAAATTAACCCCCCTTCCACAACAATGACGTGTCTTTTTTCCTGTACTGTGGATTAACAAATAGTATATTCAGTGCACACATACAGATATTTTGGTTGAGGAATGTGTGATTATGCTTTAAAAAAATTACAGTATCTTGCAGATTAAATATCATTATTTCTTGAGAAGAGATGACCAAGATTCAGGAAATATTTGTGTTACCTTGTAAACATGCTGGATTTTCCTGTGCCAATGACAGGTGATTATTTGTCAATCGCCACACAGGGGGATGCTGCTTCACTTCTATACTAGCACACACAGAACTCTCTCCATGTAGGAAGAAGTTGAAACAGAAGGATAAGTGAGTACTAAAAGAGAATTGTAAATTATCTTTATCATTAATATTTTCTGAACGAAAACATCACACATACACACCTGTGACAAAGATATATCATCACAGGACATTCAGACAGGCAGTTTAAAACATTTCACAGGACCAAATGAATTTTCACCAGTCAAAAACTTTTTATCATTTATAATGATCATAATGAAAAAATATAGCGAAATTGGTATACAACAATCATGATCAGCAAAACGTTTTTATAAATGTTCCTCCGTACAAATAGATCAAATACAAAATATAAAGTTTAAACCTAACCAAAACAAACTTCGGACAAACAGACCGATTTTACCAATAAGTACATCGGACCAAATAGATTTTCACTCGTTTAGTCTGATGGTCTAGTGCTTTTTGGATAGACTGCCGAGATAAAAAAAAAAAAAAATCATATATATGTTTTTAATCTTCACACTTTCTTGTACAAGACCAACCTTCTTTCTGGTCCACTTATATTAACTTCATGAGGTTGGACAAACCATTTCCCGATTCTCACAAATCCTCTATGAAGAAGGCATCTACAACATCAACATAAAAATTTAAAGACTCACTGGTATGGAAAAGTAGATTGAGGAAGTTTGCATGGGTGTTTAATTAAAGTCAAGTGTGCTACCAAAGTTTACTTCTAAGAATGCACAATCATGTTAAAAAAGTTTACTTTTCAATGAGGTTGTGAAGAGCTTTAAAAATAAGAGTCCTGCATTCATAGGAGATTCCACATTCCCCTTTGTCCCATCCACCACTGGCTTCCTCTGTAATAAAAATGTGTTAATCAATTAAGCTATAAATCAAATGACTAGTAATTAATCAAAATCTCTTACATTCGAATAACTGCTACTAAACCATTAACATTTACTCTTCATGTCATTTTGCAAATGTTTCATTCTAACACGTTTTCTAAGTCTCAGTTAACTTTAAAATCTACAAACACTTTTGAAATAAATCAAGTCATTTGAATGTAACATTTCATGATATGCACTTGATGTTAATTGTTAATTGATGTCACCATGTACAAGAGCAATAGGTAAGCTCTCCTGACAAAAATTATGCAAATCATCAAAACTGTCAAATTATAAGGCGAGGAAAATAACCTGAGGCAATTTTTATGTGAATTTCACAGCGGAGAACTTCTTATACATCAGCGCTATAATTTATATTATAAAAACTTGTCAATTATTATAAATTTTTAAAATTCTAAACTCCATGTCCTTTTTTACAACTAATAATATTCAATTTTATTTTTAAGTACCTTTCAAATCTTCTGACAGCAAACGGTTCAAGTTTTCAGGTTCATCCCCATACCAAAATATCCAAAGTTCCTTGTTGTAAGCAAGTTGGTCAGTAGTGTACCTTGGTTGGTCTGAACTCCTTGGCACCCTCCTCCATACCGACAAAATGTCAGCTTTAATGCATTTAGAATAGGACACCAACACGGGGTCCTCCAACTGGTCAACAGTTGTGTATTCTGGGTTAGCTGACAATCTTTTCCATTTTATTCCACGAATCTCCGTCTGTTTCAACAAAAGCAGTACAATAACATACATGCGATGTGATGATTACGACGAAGTAAACAATGTTAATTACACCGGCACGCGGATAGCAGACATGCATGGTGGTTGCATTCATCAAAGTAATCGTATTTTTAGAATAAATCGTATACACAGGTGACATGTTTATTTACCGATTAACAACTACGATTCAATGAACTTTTAAACTAACTTTATGTTATAATATCATATGATGATTTGGGTCTCTTAATTTACCATGTCTAAGTTGTCATTGACTCTTTAAAAACACAATACATTTAAATATGTAGACGGCCTTCGCCTGAAAAAACGCATTCAACTTACGAGTGAAAATAAATTTGTGTAACAATCCTCAAGTGAACAACCGTTCCCAGATGGAGTTGAGTGACTCATTGTCACGCCATGGTTTTGCACGACGAACACAGAATAAAAAAATGTCCTAAGACATCTACTTCGATATATTTGCAGAAAAAATCTTCAAAACCATAAAATCCTCGACATAATATGGCGACAGTAATGGCTGCTCGCTGGGTGAACAACGGCGGTAAGGGCCGAGAGATACGATTGGCTGATTATCATCACATGGACATTTGACCTACTTTTCCCACCATCATGGAAATTTCAGGTTACACACGAGAAATGCAGTGGGAGGCTTCAAACAGACGAATTTTTGGGATGGAATCCTGAAATTATACTATTTCAGTACTGAATATCAATATGTGGTACTATTTATGGAGCGTGTTTTACGTAATCGTCTTGATTTGGCTGATCACAAGGTAAAAAACAAGATATAAACACAATTTCTGAAACCCTCAGTACCCATCCATCAAACTCAACGACCTGTCAAGAGAATATGGAAGTTGGATTTTGGGACTCCCCCTATTATTTCATTGTTTTCACTACTACATACATATCATAGTACGGAAATAATTATAAATTTCTCAAATATTTTAAAGGAAAAAATAATGGATACATCAGATAGGCCTACATATACACTTACAAGATAGATCTACATAAGTAACATAGTATGTCGATGATGATATGGCCTGACATAATGATAGGAGAAATTACCTTAGAATCCCACATCCACATGATCATCCCCAAACTTCCTCTGCAGTGGGCCAGACGGGATTCCAACCAAGGTCCCCTGAATTTTTCTAGTCAGGTGCTCAACCAACTGAACTAGCTGGCCACAGGACAGGGGCCTCTTATCCATACTTGTTCTCATATCATTATATAAATACATGTATTTTCTTTATATAGAGAACAGTATGGATAAGAGGCCCCTGTGGTAACAGTCTGGAAAGTCAAACATTGGCCCTCTAAGTGTCATGTCAGGTGCTCTACCTAAATCTCTTGTCGGGCGCTCTACCAACTGGGCTATCTGGCCACTGGTGATCGAACCCCTGAGAATGTCAGTGATATTTTAAGGCCCATTTTGGGTCCGAATTTAAGTCCTTTTCCCTCCCCAAAATTGCAGATTTTTTCCCAATTTAGCTTGCATTTTGCCATTTAAAATTAAGATAGGAAAATGCATTTGAAAAAAATAAACATATTCAATGTGAAAAATGTACACGAGACTTTACAAAAAATTATGGGAATGATGACTTAGATAGAACAATTGAAAATTAAAAGGCAAAATAATGTTTGATATGACTTTAAAACTTATTTATGATAAATTTGATTTTTCCCAATTTGACTGAAATATCGACAATTTTTCCCAATTCAAAAGCCACAGGACCCTTATGAAAATCACTGAATGTCACATTTGTAACGGAGAATGTTGGCTGGACTGGGATCACAAACTCTGAGAACCTTACTGGTGCTTGACAAACTCGGCAAACAAGTTCACACATCCAGTCTTATAATAGTTGCACTAGCTCGTCCTCCTTGTAATGAGGTTTTCTATCTGAAAACCTTATATAATATTAAATCCTTTTCTGGATCATTTTGTTGGTGCGAATTTGGAAAAAGGAAAGGAAAAGTATACAGTTAAGTATACACTGTCACTCAAAGCATCCCACTAAACATGGCTGATCTGTGATGGAGCGAAAGGTTCGACAATCCCAATACCAGTTGCACCATAGCATGTACATAAAACTGTTTTATGATTTGAATGAAGTATTCTGCTAAGCAAGGCTCATCCAGTTACTGAGTTAGGGTCTTGAGTCTCATTCTAAACTGGATAGTGATCCCTACTCATTTTCATGTCTTAATTTCCTAGAAAAGTCACACAGAGTCAATTTTGCAAGTTAAATACGCTTTATGGCCTATAACAAGTAGTAAAAGAAATGGGTTCTGTTATAGTATGAATGAATTAAGGGCTAAGTGGGAATGATCTTAAATGTGATTGCCAAAATGTTTTAATTAATTACTGTATCAGAGGTGTTGAAATAGTATGCCTCAATGCCTGACTTGCCCAACGTGTTGAATCGGACTAGTAACTTTTTTAGTGAATGGTGTCCGTGGAAAAGTGAAGAAAATGACTATGCTTATATCTTTCGATATGAGCAATCTAAATTAAATAATGCGTCAATAAAAAGATCCTCAAAAGAATATATGCTACTTACTACTCTATCAATTTATTGACATGTATTTAATGTCCCTAAATCCGATATGCTGTTGTCACATACAATATGCAGATTATTTTACACACATAACCTAATCCCCAAAATATCAAAAGAACTCACAATCAGTCACACCTCAGCGCACACAGGTCGCCAGGTTATCTGTCAGTCTGAAGCTAGAAATAATTGAAATAAAGGATAATATGTCTAATCATTTATAAAATGAAATAAAAACTGGTATGTTACTTTATAATCCCCAAAATATTTATGCACACAGACTGACACCAAAAGAACTCACAATCAGTCACACCTCAGCGCACACAGGTCGCCAGGTTATCTGTCAGTCTGAAGCTAGAAATAATTGAAATAAAGGATAATATGTCTAATCATTTATAAAATGAAATAAAAACTGGTATGTTACTTTATGATCACATTGAAACAATTTTAATATTGTGGACCTTTTTCCCCCCCGAATTTCTTTACTTTGGCCTTTTTGACTTGAATGAATCAATGCATGTTATGTGCAATGTAGTAAAATACTATTACTTTATACTCCAATATTCCTGAAATAGAATTCTTTTTAACAGCTAGAATCCATTCCAGATTTGAAAATGAATTGTCTTTTACAGAAAATATTTATTTAATGAATGTGAGAGAGGTTAATATTACATGTATATATAGCTGTTCTGATGATGTTTACATGGGTGTTTGACACGTGACGTCATTTTTTTTTTAATGATATTTCACTGATTGACTTGTTGACAGAAGTGCGATCCATAGTGCCTTACAAAGTTGAAACTGAAAACTCAGTTTGAAATGTAAATGAAGAAGGCTATTTCTGCCATCTCTCGCACCATTTTACACTATTTTGCCTGATTCTGACAGCAGGCAAGTGGCTTGCACTGCTTTTGTCACAATCTAGTGTTAATTAAACTTCAGTTGTGTTCTTCCATTGGAGTAAAGGTTTTTATACGAAATTTGTCTTTAAACATTTTTATTTTGCATAAAGGGAGATAATCACCATAGGCCAAATAAAATTTGTGTTTGTTTCTTGTGACTTATCTGATGCCTCAAAATGAAATTGCTGCTGGCCCTGAATTTTCTTTAATGTTTTTGTTTTTGATTGGTGGAAATATTTTAGTTGTTTTGTATCTGAAAATATTATCAAATTGTTGAAGCTTAAGCATTTGTTCATCATTATTTAAAGGGACTTGTTCACATTTTATAGAAAAAAAATATTTGAAATTTTTGATGTAATTTATTAAGAATATAAGTCATTTTTTAAATGTTGACGGCCAAAATCGGGACCTTCTGAGTGCAGATATGAGCAATATTTTAACCTTTAAGGGACTGATTCATGATTTTTGGACAAAAAATTATTTTTGATTTTAGATATTCAAAATCAGAAATATTGACTTTCTGACTGCAAGGATCTAAGCTATATTCTAACCCTAAATCTGTGTTATGTAAACAATGACTTGAGTCATTTTGTGTAAACAAAGACTGATGAAATGTTTTAAAAGATTAATCACTATTTTGAACAGTCATAAAAATATCATTTTAAATGGCATATTTAACCTAAAGAATACTTCAGATTAGATATCCATCACAGATTTCGATAGTTTTTAAATATTTTGTAAATCATAACATACCTGAATCTTTGTGACAGAACCTTTAAACGACAATAAACAGTACAGAAAAAGTGAAAATCAATGTTTGAAGAAAATCATGAATCAGTCCCTTTAACTCTGTGTCATTTAAACAAATGCTCAAATCTTCTTTTATGTTTACCAACAAACTAGTGGAATGTTAATTTAGTAATTTAAAGCATTTTAATTTTGCAAACACAAATTTGATTTTTAAATGTCACATTATGATATTAAGAATACAGTTGAACTTCGGTATCTCGAACACGGATATCTCACATACCATGGCTATGTCGAACTGATTTGGAAGTCCCAGCTACCTATTTTCTGAGTATTTTTACCCTCGATATCTCGAATTCATGGATACCTCATACTTTTTTCTTGGTCCCATTGAGTTTGAGATAACGAGGTTCGACTGTACTTGAAATTTGGAACATATAATAAACTTGAGACCAATATCCATTTATTTTCAAAACTATACCCCAATCTTTGTTAACTTAACAGATGATAAACTTTCTACAGTGGGGTTCTGTCTTAGTGTCTAACATAATTTTGTTTTTATTTGTGAAACCATTTGAACACATCAGACAGTAGATTTTGACTATTGAAAGTGAAAAAAAAAATTCTGGAGGAAGTCATAAATCATTCCCTTTGAAAACTAAACTTGTATCGAAATTGCTAATTTTCTTGCAATTTTGATAAAAGGGGATTCATTTTTCCCAATGCAGCATGAGTTACTTTCCCCTGAATAGAGAGCGTGCATTGCAGTCCTCAATTAATGGCATCATATAAGGAATAAATAGAAAATATACTATTTGTGATGGTAATTTATGACTGAACAATAATTTTACTCACTGATTACATTTATGTGTTCCCATGAGTGATTTTTTCGCAAGCAGTGTAGGGTCAGGATGTAAATTAAAAAAAGAATGTAAATATGAAACTAGTCCTTGACTTCTTTTGATCAGGAACAGGATGTCCTTAAGTATATCAGCAATTCTTTGTTATTTATTTTTATCAATATTTCCGACAGCCTAAACACAAAAAACAATTAGATATGGCTTAAATTACATGTGCAGCATGTACGTTACATGTATTAAACTAACTTATCATTTCACACATATAGGAAACAACTTGTTGCTAAATGTACATCAAGCACAAATGAACACAACATGCTAATTATTTAAATTGGTATCTAGACAGTACAATATTTTTGTGGAATATGTTTTATCATGTGTGATCCAATTTTTATGTCCCTGTGATCGAAGATCGGGGGATGGGGGTGGTGAGGTTTATTGTTTTTGTTCTGTCACTCTGTGTGAAACTTTAACCTTGGCTATAACTTTTGAATGGCATGTATTAGGGCTACATATATTTCACATGTGTATACCTTATGACAAGACCTTTTCATTGGTACCAAAATTTTTGACCTCCTGACCTTGAACTTTGACCTACTTTTAAAAACCTTTAACATTGGTCTTAAGTTTTTGAATGGCAAGTGATAGGGTTTTCATATTTCTCTTATATTTCTTATGACAATTGCCCTTTCAACTGGTACCAAAACTTTTAACCTTAAACCTTGATCTACTTTTTACCTACTTTTCAAAAACTTTAACATTGGCCATAACGTTTGAATGATAAGTGATAGACCTTTCATATTTCACATGTGTAACCCCTTCCACTGGCATATGGGATTCGGGGTGCATTAGTGTTTCACAAACACATTTTGTGTAAATGAACTTCCAGCTTTTGTAATGTAAGCCAACTATACATGTAGTTATGCCCCTTGAGAGCTCTCTTGACTGCTTCTCCTTGGAAGTTTTCATTTTAAAATAAATTGCCTTCAATCCCCATGATGCCCTGAAATGGGGCAACACGTAAGTAAGGAAGAAAACTAGAATTTCAGATAATTATTTTGTATAGTTAAGAAGGGAACAGTTGTTTGTCAATGTAGGCTTATTTGTGTTTTTTTTTTTTCTCCACATGACAGATGATGAACCATTGAAGGGAAGTAACTCAATTTAAAAATTATTTTTCTTCAACAGAATTTTAGACTGTTATGTAATTCTCATGAGTGTCTCAGTTTAGTTTCATTATACATGTAGCATGGTTGTCATTTAAAGTATTATAACCGTTGATGAAAATATCACCTATGCAAAATTTCTTGTGACATTTTCAAGCAAATATCAGTAGGAAAATATACAGTTGTTGCTTCGGATTATAATGTTATTAGCTTTTCAATATTGAAGATAATTGTGATGGCATTTAATGGTATTGGCTTTTTTCCACTTTGTCAAATGCAAAAGCAAAGGAGAAGCTAATTGTAATTTAAAGTTTGTGGTCAGGTAAATAAGATTTACATAAAAATAATAATATAATAAAGCAATAAAGATTTCCCTCTAATTGTTTTAATTGCAAACACGTTGAAGGATAAACAAAGACATAAATGGTATGCAAGCATTGAACATTCAATATCCATTTTATTGTTTTTCAGCTCACTTAAGTCTTGATGTGAGGCTTTCTAATTGAAATTTGAAAATTTGTTTGTCAGTTTTCATTGCCATCAGTGTGTGTGTTTTGTCAACTTACCATTGTTTAATTCTTCATCAGAACCTAGTATTGTAAAACCTGGAAGGACACCGTTAGTCTAATTAATATGGAAGTGTCCTTGTGTGGTGTACGTTCAGTTTCCTCCTAATTCCAGCACTCAGAAGGTAGAACTCATTGACTGTGCTTTTCAAGATTTACACGCTGGGCATTTATTTCCTATACTTGTGAGTCTTTTGGTGGAATAACATATCCCCATTTTTTGGCATGGAAGTATGTCGTTGTGACAATTAAATAACATTTTTCTATATTCTTTGTCCTATGAATTTTCTTCATCTGGTTAGTTCAGTGAATTAATGTGTTCAGCACAGTTTTCTAAGCTGATAAAAAATCAGTTAGACAATTAATTGTCTGGTAAATACTAAAAATTTACAGAAGAAATTGGGGAAATATATTGGACCTAATACAAAATATTGAAGTCTTTTTAAGAAAAATAGGGTCAGTAAAAGAGTTATTTGAAAATAAATATCAATAAATGCATAAAATTGTTATTTAAAAAAAAAAAAAAATGACCTTTAAGAGTCATTTGGACTCATTTTAATTGTTTTGATATTTTTTGGGGGGAAAAGTGATACTATCCCTTTAAGGCCTTTGGGCCTCTTGTTTGAAAAATTATTTTATACCGAAATACCAAACTTTTGCTGCATTGAATGTCAAGCCATGTCTTTGATTTATGACAATTTTAATTGTTGTTCATTTATTCAGGTGAGTATTGTGGCCTTAAGGCCTGATACTTTTTAATTAGGTAGAAAAATAGTTCTATCAACTATAAGCATGAAACATGTAACAGATCATATTTTATGCAGACTTTTTAATTGCTAAATTCTCTTCTTAATAAAAATGAATTCCTCTTGAAAAGAAGTCGCTAGTTTATCAAACCAAAATTTTTTAAATGTTTATGAGATATACACAACTGTGTAAAGAAAAATAACCCTGAATAAAATTAAGAGCTGTGAAAATCAGTGAATCTGTTTAGCGCCAGGTACTTAAATAGGATACAGTGTAATGACAATAGATACCAGGTAAAAAGAACACACCTGTGTGTAAAGGAAATCAATGATGCCGGCCATAGTTAGTCTTGACATTACAGATAGGCAAGATTTTAAAAATCAAGTCATTTGTAGTTAGAACTGGATGATTTATTAAATGAATTTAGTGGGTATTGATTTGTTTCATGCCACGGCTAGCATTAGGGATAGCTTCTCGTTGCTGCGTTGTCATTATGTAATGGAATATTGTTTTCGCAGTTATTTATGCCTGGGAGACTCCAGAGCAAACTGCTGGTACTTGTCATTAAGGCTATCAGGAAAATGATTAGAGAGCAAAGCTGAAGTGTTTCTAGAGAAAATATTTTTTGATAAGTTGACTTTAGTAACCAATAGCTGAAGACGGCCGCGTCTGTATTGGAAATGAAGTTGTGATGTTATGCACATTAGTAAACATAATTCAAGTACATGAATTAAAAATTGATAGGCGAAAGATTAACAATGAAACATGTCAGACGTTTAAATTTTGATTTTTGTATTCAACTATTGTATACATGCATTAGTGATGATTATGATTGGGATTTTTTGTTATATTGATTACAAATCTTTAATAAATTATGGAAGGTCTTGTTATGTAAGTGCATGTATAAATGGATACAGTTGTATTCCCAACAGGCAGAATTTGTGTAGAGAGGTTTCTCATTGGCCAACGGGTCACTGCATCAGGTGGATGATTTGTAGATCAAATGTTTTTGTTGGTTAGCAGAAATATTTTGCTGTTCTTTTTCTATGTTTTTATTTAAAAAAAAAAACAAAACCAAAAACAACCAAAAAATAATATAAAAAAACCAACAAAAAACCAAAAAAAAAAAAAAGAAATGCTTCAGCTGTGAGTGAATGGTTGAGGTTCAGCCAGTAGAATTGATTTAGTGGTTCTTAGATCAAGTCTAAGTGCTAACAATAAAACTGCTGCAGTGGAATACGTGATACATAGATACTGGTAGCAGTCAGTCTTGTTTACAGACGGGGCTCGTAATCTACATCTGCTTTATGTCATGAAAACAACATATAAATAAAATCTTGAACTACTGTTGAAAGATAAGGCGAATATTTTAATCAACATTATATACTGAAGCCTATCAATTATGCTCTCCTACGGGGATTGCAGACAAAGTGATTTAATAATGAAATGAGCTTTTCTCTGTTGTAGGTTCTAAAACTCATTATTAGCAATACATGTGTATTGATTGAACAGATATATACATTCATAGCTTTCACCAACAAGCCCCAGTAGCTTGTCTTCAAAGCTGATGCTTTCAAAACAGTGAGGGCAAAGGAAGAAGATTAACAATTCCACCCACAGTGGGAATTTTATGCTTTCAGACCGTCTGAAACACTAAAAAAAATTATTTCTTTTAAGTGATCCGGTTTCACATTACAAACCCCCCTTTAGATGTTCATTGTTTTCTATTTAACATATATCATATGTGTGTTTATGAGGCAACAACAGTTGTTATATTGATTGGTAATACATATGTTATTAGTTTTCAAATTGGGGATTAATACGAGTTGTCCAATACAGGGCTGCACATATCCCTCTCGCAAGCTTTTAGCTAATAGACTATGCGTGCCAGTCAGATCAATACTATTAAAAATGTAGCAGGCTGATATTGTGTTGTGGTACGTCAGACAAGGCATAGAGTTCATCTGTTCACATCGTTCTGTACAATAAACCCCACTAACCCTATCAATGATCAATCATTCAGTCATCAATTCCACTGCTTCTTACACTTAAAAAAAAAAAAGAGTTAACTTTCCATTCTTTCTTTTGAAGTAGCGGAGCTTACAATGTAAATGAATGAAATATGAAAGGGCCCTGATCAATGACGGTGAAGATGTTACATATCTGGTTGGCTGGTTTAAATGCTAGCGCACTAGAAAATGAATGAATGTGGTTTATTTGAATCTGGTACACATTGTACTTGTGTTTGTATTTAAATCACCACCAATAAATCTGCCGACTTTTAACTGTTACCTTTAAAAAAGATCTGTAAGGTTTATTTACATTCTTAAGGAACAATTATTAAATGTTTATATAGATCTATATTTATGCTGCTCGCTTTGTCAAAAGTATGATTTTTATGGTTTTGATTTCGCGGATGAATTAATGTATGAATGAATTTTAAAACGTGCCAGAATTATCTGTCAATTAAGTTCTGGTGACAGTCTGTTTTATCTTCGGAAGTATGTTCATGAAAAAAATAATAAAAAAATTTGGAACTTGTACTTAAAAATAGGCCCTATTGCTGTGCACCTGTTGGTCAGTTGGTTGGTAGGCCACATGTTGACCGCTCATTATCTTTGTGAACCATTCACTTGATAAAAAAAATATGTAAATATTTCATCTGTGGATTAGTTATGGGTAGATGAGTTTAGGTCAAAAGCTCAAAGGTCACGGGGTGCAGTGCTGTACTCAATCTGTAAAATTAGTATCTGGCCAGTATCCCCAGAGCCCTTTCTTTGATAGTAATATTACAAGTACATAAGTTGGTAATTGGTTTGTAGATGACCATTATTGTATTTCAGGTCAAAGTTCATTGGGTACAGTATGTAGTACTCTGTGCAATTGATGTTCATGCAATATCTTGAAAACCCTTTGTTTGATAGCTATGGTATTTCTTACATGGCTTGGACATTGGTAGTAGATGACCTCCATTGAGTTTCAGGTCAAAAGGTCAAAGTTCGATGAGTGAATAGCACTACTCTGTACTATTGGTGTCCACCCGATATTTTGATTGATTGATTATATATTTTTTACATCCTGCTCAAGAATTTTTCACTCATTTGGAGATGTCACCAATGCCAGTGAACTTGGTGAAGGGCTGCAAAATTTAGGCCTTAGTGCTCGGGCGCTCATGGCCTTTGGGCAGGAAGGGATCTTTATCTTGCCACACCTGTTGTGACACGGGACCTCGGTTTTTGTGGTCTCATCCGAGGACCGCCCTATTTAGTTGCCTCTTGCGACAAGCAAGGGATACTGAGGACCTTTTCTAACCCGATATTTTGAGAACACTTTCTTTGATAATGATAATATTTCACACAGGGGGCTTAGTTGTATTTACTGTATAGTTCCACATTTAACCATAAATCACCGCCATTTGACAAAATATAACAGAGAAACAACACACTGACAGCTTACTTGTGCCTTTAATGCCCCTGGTGCTTTCTTGCATTGACTGGTAGTATAAACATTTTTATGAGTATGCTCAAGATGGCACATCTGACGGGGCATATAATATTTCTTCTTAAATATCGAAAATTCAGCCACATTATAATGAATTACTTGTAATCTCTTCAATATAGGTTACTAATTGGATTAATGTTAGATAGAATTTTTTGACCAATTTTTTTGTTGAGTTTATTTCTTTTGACATTTTGTACTTATAGGTACAATTTTAAAATACACTAGGTATTGACTGTATGCAACTGATTTGTGCCTTATATGCTTTCTTTTAAGAATATGTAATAAATGACGAATGAATTAAAAAATTTTCTTTTTTAGACATTTTGTTTTGGGGTGAATTACTTAATGAAATAATTCTAATATCTTGCACATGAGCTTTTGATGTCAAATATTTGTGATGCTGTACTCCAAGTGCATTTTTTCTGTGAGATAAAATACACAGAATTTTTCATTTGTATAGATGTAACTGATACAATGTATACATAAAGTATACAGTTAAAATAATCTAATTAAAAGATTGATTTTTGTTCACAAACAGTTCAGCTTGACAATAAAAACCTGGTGTGTATTTATCTGGTTTTGATATTGGTGTTTATACTACCGTATTTTCAGTATCATTAGTTGGGTTGGTTTTTTTTTTCCATCCCAATATGATTTTCTCTTTAAAATTCCACTTCTTGGAATTTGTATTAGATACATTACAGATGTATGTAAGATCACGAAACAGATTATGTAGCCGTTCATTGTTTGCAGGTTGCTTGCCTGGTTGACACAGTGGCTGCTTCAGAGATATGGGGGAGTGCTGGTCAAAATTGGCAGTGTGGGCCTGTTCAGCTGCAAGAAAGTCCAGATCGTCATCAAAAAAGGACTGTCAGTGGTGAGTTGGTGGCGATCAATGACAGTGTGAATATTTGTCCACAGAGATAATGAATTATTTGTAAAACCTTAGCAATCTCGGAATAGTCTGATTATCTCAAGTGTTTTTTCAGTCCATAGCACTTTATTTACCAGATTAAATCACAGTCTATTAAGCGTTTCACCTGGTGGTCGCGTTTCATGCTTGATTGACTTGGTGTGCCACAGAGTTGGGTTAAAATTTGGGCCTTTTGTAAGTTATTGCCCGTCTATCACTTCCTGCAGGTGTCATGGAATAAATTTTTCTAATACCCTAGCTCCTCCAACAAAATTGTTCGTTATGCTAAAATTACAATTTTTGTCTGTTTGTATGTTAGTCTGCCTCATGTCCATGTCCCTTCAGTGAATTTTTTTTACTCCTATTGAGACATCATCAACTATAAGTGAAGTAACATGGATTTGAACGTCTGCTTATCATTCAGGGTCGTAGTAGTGAGGGGTCTTTGTAATGTGGCTATGGTAGCTGTGATGCTGGACCTCCATTTTTGCGGTCGTATCTGGAAGACCAGCAGTGACTCTTCTACATACCGAGCATGTGGCAAAGGAGTGAGCACTACCTCTGTTTATGCCTCAGGTTATGGCACAGGCAGGGGTTGAAATTGGACCTTCTGGTTGGGATGCAAACTCTCTTACCACTGTCAAATTTTGCCATTGCAACTAAGTACAGTCGAACCTCATTATCTCGAACTCGATGGGACCAAGAAAAATGTTCGAGATATCCATGAATTCGAGATATTGAGAGTAAAATTACTACTGTAATAAAATAGGTGGTTGGGACCTCCAAATCAGTTCGACATAACCATGGTATTCGAGATATCGAAGTTCAGCTGTAGAAACAATACCATCAAATGCATTGTGATGTCATAACTTGAGCAAGTTAAAGTTATATGGTAATAATGAATGTTGCTAAAAGTCAAATGAACCAATCAAATTGAGTGTTACATGTCAAATTAAATTATATAATTATGAACATACTGAATGCAAAGTATTTTCAGAATTCGAATAAAATTTAAGGTTGTACAAAACAATGAGAGCTATGCAAAAAAAAGAAAGCAAAAATGAAAAATGGTACAGTTGAAATATAATCAATTATTTTACTTTGGAATCATAGCTTTTTGTGGGGGCTAAGATTTTATGGATTTTGTGGGTTCCCATGTCCTATGAATTTTAAATCACAACAAAATATGCAATAAACCATAGCAGTGTTATTATCACAACATTGAAATCTGCTGCCCATTTTCTGCAAATTAATAGGAATGTATCATGTACATCTATGTAATACTTTTCTGAGAAGAGACATACATGCACACATAGGATATATCCATTTTTGGTTCGCCAGTGGCCAAAACCATCAAAATCAATGTAATCTTGAAAAATCTTTTACTCCTGGGCATCAAGCAGTTGGACTATTAGCATGATTATATAAGCAATGAGCCCTTTACCAAAACTATGAAATCCATGACACCTGGGATCAGGGTTCGTGCCGGGACGTGCCCTAAGGTGATCGAGCTACAAACCCTCAAGAATGCTACTAAACCACTTGCACAGAATGGTGTGAAACAATTCTTGCATGTTCAGTTGGAGTGTCGTTAAAATACGGTCTAAGTTTTAAGGTGTGTGGCTTGAACTGTCCGCAAATGGTTTGCAGGGTACGCTACAGGGTTGGCACAGAATAAAATGGTTTGCACTTTGGAGGTGTAGACTAGTAGCATGCTTCAGTGTCTGGAAGTTGGTCTTAAATTGAAATTGCATGTCATCTTTAACTCTTAGAATCTGGACATTCTGAACGGCAGAAGGACCAGGATTAGTGATATTGATACACAAGCAGTGTCAGGTCGTGCAGATCAAATCAATGCAGAGGAGCAGGTTTGAGCCACCAGAAGGATTATATTGTCTGGTATTGGAATACATAGGGAAAAAGTATGAATTCATCCTCAGATTGTGCAGATTCAAGTGTAAATGTTTGAACCATGGTACTGGGAGGTGACTTGGGGCCACCATAGGGCTCAGAATATAAGTAGGAAAAAAAATCTTTGTAAATATCATGATTACTCACATTAATATGCGAGCGTGTAGAGCAAATTCTAATTTGATCAGATCATGATCCCAGAGGTTAGGGTGGGGAGTAATCTCCCATGTCACATCATAGGTTTTTGCAAAAAAATTGTTTATAAATTAAATTGTATGCATGAATTTGGAGGATTTTCAATCACTGGGTATACCCAGTAATAATAAAAAAAAAAAGGGGTATGCTATTTGATACTGAAAAGTTTTATATCATTATGAAATAATGACTACGGTATTTTTAAATCAGAGAGTCAATCTTCCACAAATGTTGCCCATGGAGAGAGGATGAACCCTATTGATTTTCAAGGTCAAGGTCACTATTGACTATTGTTTAAAAATCTTGTGTTGCTAGGGGATGCTATGCTTGCATTGCCTTGTTCTTTTTTTTCTATTAATTTTCTTTTACATTTTCCCATTTT